>LR736860.1:6221241-6379238 GCA_902654985.2 Oryctes borbonicus | reverse complement strand
CGAAAAAGATGATTACAGGATGGGTAAAACGAAAATATTTATAAGATTTCCGAAGACGTTGTTCGATACTGAAGATGCTTTCCAAGAGAAGAAGCACGAAATTGTGGCCATAATCCAATCGAAATGGAAGGGAATTGTACAAAGACGAAAATACCTTAGAATGAGAGCCGCCGCAATTACTGTCCAGAAATATATGCGTAGACATTTGGCTAAAAAGCAAGCTGATAGGAGACGCAGGGCTGTTAATGTTGTGAGAAGGTAAATCCTGACTTTAAAATGTTTAGCATATGATTTAATTAGAAAATTTTAGGTTCGTTCGAGGATTTATTACACGTGACGGAGAACCAGATGAAATCAACAGAAAATTTGTCGCATTGGGCAAGAAAAATTGGCTGATGCGCTTGTCTAAGAGTCTACCAAAAAGTTTGTTACACCGCCCATGGCCACCATCTCCAAGTTCGTGTAAAGAAGCTTCGGCGTTATTGGAACGCTATTATGCGTCTCATTTATCGAGGGTTTATCGCTCAAAGTTAACACCCGAGCGAAAACGTGGTTTCGAACTGAAGATACTAGCAGAATCGTTGTTTAAAGGTAAATTTTGCGGTGGTATAGGATAATAGAACGAATTGAATTAATGTTTTTCTCTGTTTTTTATTTTCAGCTAAAAAGAACAGTTACCCGGCTAGTTTGCCATACTGGTTCCAAACTGAAAGAGTTAATAATGAAAGTGCGTCAGTTAAAGAAATTTATGTAGCTGCTCTATCAACAGAAAAGGAGAAGGTAGGTTTTAAACGTGCCCGATTTTTAATTTTTGAGGAAGTTCAAAGATCACTTTTTAAAACAAAATAGATCAATCTAAGAAATATGATACTTAGAAAATACAAATATTTTTACGTAACAATAAAATTTGTAAATTTGCGCATAACGCAGCTTATTTTGGGTTCAAAGTAAGTTTTGTAAATTCAATTCGACAATGATTTGAAACACACAGCTCGTATAGTAAAATATTGCCGTTCCAGTTCTGTATTAGCCTTTGCAGTGATCAAACCCTATTGAATATTTAACTGGGTTTATATGCAAAATAAATGGGGTCTCTAGATAATCTTTTTGAAGAGGTGGTGATCGCCTAACAAGATGGGTCCTCAAAAACGTCGTACACGCCATGTTGACTCTTTATGGAAAAAATTATGAATATTTCCTTCCACGGGGAAGATTTTTATATAACCTGTTATGCAGGTGATGTTTCACTTGAAAATTCAATTTTGGTACCGATTTGATAATGAGAAATTAGTGATTTAGAGGCGTTATAACATTTTTCACTAGAGAAGCCTAATATAGAAATATTTATTTGCAAAATTCAGTTTAACGTCCCAACATAGTTTTGTAAGTCTATAAACTTTTCCCAGCGATACTTCTCTTTGATCGTCCAAATAGTAGTTGGTAGCTAGTTTTACAAAGTAAGCATTTATGGCCTCCTCGTTCGATTCTCTGTTCTCTGAGTGAAGCTTTAAGTCCAGGAAAAAGTCGCCGTGGGCTAGATCTGGCGAATAGGGAGGGTGGTCTATCAATTCGAATCCTAGTTCGTGAATTTTTTTCACGATGACCGCTGAAGTGCGTTATTTTAGTGGAACAAAACTTTTTGCGTTGAGCTTGTTGGTTTCCTTTTTCAACACAGTCGATTAACACAACTCCACGGCTATCCAAAAAAAAAAACAGTCGCTATCATGTTTTCGAAGCCAATTCACCGTTTGCAGTCCACTATTTCGGCTGTACTTTCAAAAGTGTACTGGAGTATGCAAGTTTCACCTACAGTTATTAATTGACGCAGTTTTTGGCTGTTCAGATTGTTCATCGTTAACCAAGTTGGTACGACCACGTTTAAATTCGGCTACCCAAAATTTCACTGTGACAAATGATGGTGCGGAGTTCCGTAAACACCATCCATCTTGGCTTTAATTTACGTAATTCAAATGCAAATTCTTGCATGCTGCCCTTTAAATGCAAGAATTTGCGTTTGAAAGGGGGCTTGATATTCAATATTTTTCACTTTTACGGGAGTACTAAAACCGATCGACACAAATGATTGTTAAACAACTGATTGTCCAACATGGCCGAAATTTTCAAAAGTATCGTTCAAGGCGTACGCTACTTTATTACCAGAATATTTTTGACGAGTAATGCCATCTTCACGTTGAGGCTTGAAACTTCTTACGCTATCTTGTATATAATAATAACAATTTATTAATAACACCAATTACACTTCAAAATCAGAATTAGTTCTATGTGCTTCCTGCTTCACTAAATTGTAGTAATGTAATAGATTTTTCAATTCAAACTTAAATCTATTTGATGACAATGTTGTCAACACTGCCAAGAAAGGGTGGCGTTAAAGTGGATTTTCAATTTTTGAAAATGAGAATCGACGTATGCTTGAAACAGCTGTCTCGGATTAATTGAAAAAAATATTATGATAGGGACTTTCTTCTGGTAATTTGAAAACTCTTATTGAGGATTATTTTCAGGAGTTAAGTTTTTAAGGAATGTTATTAGTGCAAAAAGAATAAGTGTATCGATATTGAAGGATCATATTATGTTGAAAAAATATTTTTTCATTGCTTTGTTTGGTAAACTTTCAAAGATGGTATTTTTTTTCAAAAACATCTTTTCCAAAGTTAAATATAATTTACTTGCAGTTAACACCGTAAAATTAGAAGTACATATTAATAGTAGGCATACATACCTAATTAGAAACTTTGTTTTAGTATGCATCATCGGTGAAAAAATACGATCGACATGGATATAAAGAAAGAGATAGAATAATGATTGTTACCAATAAGGCATTACATATCATCGACGCAAAATCAGCAGGAAAAGTAAAGCATAATATACCACTGGATAAATTGGAATTTATCCTAACATCAGAAAATGATGATTTCCTTCTAGTCAAGGTGCCCGAGGAATTGCTAAAAGCAAACAAAGTAACAACAACCATAACGTTATATGATATTATCCTGATTTTAACTGATTATATTTTTCAGGGCGATTTAATACTTAAGGTACCTCACTTAATTGAAATGATGACAATTACGATGGATATTTTGAAGAAACCATCATTAATCACATTTGTACATACCAAATCGTTAGTAAATAGAGAAACTATTAAGTAAATCTGAATTGATATTGCTTTTTAATTTTAGGATCGATCATAATGTTCAAGGCAAGAGACGTACAATTGAATTCACAGTTGGAGACCAACAAACCTTCTACAAAGACAAAAGTGGTAATCTACTTATCGTAAGTATTGCTTATTTAATGAAGATAGATTACTAAATAATACTGAATTCTTATTGTTATAGGTGGCTGCACCATAAATTCTAATAGAAACATGTTAATACACGTGCCATTTTGTAACTGACATTAATTATATAAATAGTTTACAAAAATAAAACATTCCATGTACCTATTATAAATATAATTGTAATATTTAAATAATTTTAATAAAATACAACATTAACTTTTATTGTGTTTTGCTACTGCTTCTTGTATTTTTGATAATTTTTGTGATGGCAAAGCTCTATTTCGTATTTCTTCCTCTACAGCTTTGTTAACAGTTTTTGTGACCATTTTCTTATATTTGCTAGCTTCAGAATTTTTTTTCTTCGATTTCATTGGACAATCTGAAAAATTAATCATGATTAGACATGCCTTATAAGACCTAAGGACATATGAGAACTTATAAACGAATAATGAAATTGGAAAAAAGGACTATTTCCGACAAATATCTCTTCTCCTCTCATTACCTGACGACAGGTTTCGTGTGGTAAAAACGTATCAGCAGGCCTTAAAATATTATTTATTTAAAAGTAGAACTATAAGTTGCTACATCAACATGCAGATGGAAATTCAAGAGGTCCAGTTAACATGTTAAAATCATTTTAACGTGTTTGTTCCATTCCTTTTTACAAGTTTTTAATTTGTTTGACTAAGTACTGTTTTCCTGACCCTATTTTGCTGAACCTCTGGAAATTACATCTGCATGTTCACACGAAATCAGCCACCGTCTAACTACAAAATAAAAAATATTGGTGAGAAATAGTCCTTTTTTTCCAATTTCATTAAAATTGCCAACTTACACGAGTGGACAATGTTAATATTCTTATATAAGAATTATAAGAAAGATAGCGAAGCTATCTGAATATTTAGGATGAGCTTTAAAATGTAAATAGTAGCATATTAAGATGAAGAAAATAGGTTGAGTGGGTAGAAATACAATCTCTAAAGCTGTTATAATAAAATTCAGATTTGATTGAATTTTGATTTTACTTTGTCCGTTATAGTATCCTAATGATCCGATACAGAATCTGCTGCCGTATAATATACATTGACATTAACATCAACTTTTATAGTAATTCTTGTGTTACATTGTTACATTTTGGAATAGATAAATGTAAATATCAATATCAATTAGTACATACTTGAACGTTTTGAAATTGGTGGCCCTTTATTCTGCTTCTTTTTTTGTTTTACGGAAGGCGGGCATTTAGTTTTCACTTTTAGTTTTCCTTGAGCCATGTTTTTAAAACAATTTATTTACAAAGTTATATATTAAATTATACCAATTTTAATATGTCAAAATGTATTCACATGACCAAAATTATCGACAGTGCCAGGTTAAGCTATTAATGTCAATATGACAATCAATGCTGCCAATATTGTAATAGTATATGTTTTAAGATATCACAGACTATTCTACGTAGAAGCGGCATACAATACTGTATTACGTTGACTTGTTACGCCATCCAACAACTGTACGCATGAACTACCGTTTCGCGTCGCCTATTGCTATTACATATATATTTCTATTATTGATTAACTTATTTAATTATGTCCGTAACACTTGATAAATTCATCAACAAATATATCAATCCACGGTAGACTGTAAAGACGAATATATATTTCCAAATAATATATTTCAAACGAGGAAGAAATACATATCGTAAGCCAAGAAATTTACAAAAACTTACGAACATAGATGAAACGTAAAAAATGCAAAACGGAATGAGTAAAAACTCCGAAGTTGTCAGTAAGCCTGCAAAAACGAGTACACGTTTCGAAATTAACAGAGACTAGACAGACTCGTGTTTCGTCGATTCGCGGGGAAACTAGTAAGCAACACGAATCCATTCTTATGAGACGAATAAACACGAATCTGTTTAGTCTCCATTAATTTCATGAAGCGCTACTCATTTCTGCAGGCTTAATTATCAGTCATTAACAATTTACAAGTACAATATACAATATTACAATACATTTCTACAATCATGTTGAATCGTTATATAGAAAATAAGAGATGTGAGTATATTTTTATTACATATCCAATAATCGTGATGTTATAAAATAGTCTTTAACAATTCAAAAATACAACAAAAAAATAATAAAAACAAAGAAATTACTTCCACAGACAACTAAAAGTAAACTAAACCGCGAAAGAGAAAAAGAACTCAAATACTAACAAAAACAAACAAACAAAAGAATTACATGACTACATGAAACTTTGGACCAATAAAAATCATGGAGAAAGTTTTTGTATTAAGGGCATGCTAAATAGTATATAAACAATGAGAACAGGACAATACCTGTGTACCACTTGCTTGACTTCTATTTTCGTAACTCCCAAGTTCAATTTAGTTGGTACAACAAATATTTTTATATTTACGTTATTTTCACGTAGAAGTAGGAATGTTGCAATTTTGTTGTTAGTTAAGAAGCTTAATGTTCGAAACTCAGATAAAGATGATACATGGAGATAAAATAATAGAGAACAGAAAATGATGGTCTGTGACATCAGTTTTTCAGCAGTGAGAAAAGCAACATTTCCATAACTGTTTACTTAAGAAATGATACAGAAATGAACTAATTATTAACAATTATTTCCTCACCACCACAATTTGCAGTAAGCCTATTTACGTTTTTTTAAACGTGCCTTCATACATGTTCTTTTCAATATATCATAAATGCCAATCAAAACTTTATCTCTTCAAGTAATTTTCTAAGATTTGGACCATCTGCTTTTTCTAAAAAATAAATGTTTAATAAGATAAAATATTTGCATACTCTATATTTAATTTTGCAGTTTATTAATTCACTTTAGAAAACACTTTCTGTTTTATATACTCCTTCATTTTCACTGAGTAAGGTTAAGAAAGAGACAAACCGAAGAAACCCGTTGATAATGATTTGGCTAATTTTTTTACCGTTAATGTATTAAGAATACAATCAAATAATGCAAGATTTCGGTAACACAGGTAGGAAAGAATATTTATTTCTAAAATAATTAGAACTAAGGTCTGTAGGTAGCTGTTCACTTGTTTTGCTTCTTAACTGAAACGCAATTTCCCTCATTTATCGTTTAGATGTGTATAGATAAACAGAGTATTGTCTTTAAAGACTGGTAAGTATGCAGTAATGTAAATCATGGATCCGTGCTATAAGTACTTTCTTCATAATCGTAAAAAATGAACGGGTCTTAATAATAGATAAAGGTTGGGGTCTAAAACTAAACATGTTCCGGTATTGAACCGTCTCATGGTTAATCGAAAACTCGATGCTTCGTTCATATGGAGCTTCTTCAGGAGAGGGAAACGTGGTAGGCCTCAGATAACACGGCAACTCAACGTGTGAACCATGCCAGAGGCGAAACTAACTGATCGGGAAGCAGTTAATAACGGTAACTCAGCATGTGACCCATCATGCTGCCAGGGGCGAAAATTAACTGGTCGACGTCTTTTTCATCTTGGATGAAAGCAAAAAAATTTCTTTATTTATATCACTACACTCAAAAAATAGATAATTGAACCTAAGTGGGTTAAAGCTCAAAGCTTTAACACCATATTAATGAGCTTTATGATAATTACTACTATCTAATAATATATATTGTGATGGTAGAAATGTCTTTCGGGTAATGTTGCGTAGTTAACATTTTACTTGACGTTTCGCTGATCATGCTGTCAGCTTCTTCAGAAGATTTCTAAAGGCTGGTGTTGTTGTCTCTTGCTCCTCGCTATATATATCCCATTTCTGTTCCGCTTTGCTGATCCATAGCCGTTCCGTTCCGCTGAATCGCGTCGATCGTTGTATGCCGACTCCGTAGTGCTAACTTCCACGTGTTGCTGATCTTGTATCCGTCTTCACGATTGAAGTTGTTAGTGTTCTTCATTATTTCTATGGATTCGCGTATTATCCTCGGGTAGTAGTGGCTGGTTCTGGCTAATACCTTAACGTCGCTGTAGGTTATGCGGTGGTCTCCTTGTTGGTGCAGGCGTTCTGCTACTGCAGATTTTTCAATATGCCTAAGGCGTGCGTCTCTCTCGTGCTCTTTCACTCTGCACTGAATACTCCATCCTGTTTGACCGATGTAGCTTTTTCCACATTGGAGTCATCAGTTCGTATATGCCTTTTGCTCGTAGTTTCGGTAACACGTCCTTGTTAGGAGGGAGTACCTGGTCGATTTTGTTCACCGTGTTGAATCGTGTGGTGATGTTTTTTTCCCCTAGGGTCTTTTTTAGCAATGAATCGGTGACTCCAGCTATGTACGGAAGGTATGCGTGTCCTGCTGGTTGTTGTTGGTCTTCGTCTTTTTTCTGCTCTCGTGGCTTCTTTATATCTTTTGTACTGTAGCCGTTCTTCTGTAAGGCGTTTTTGATGTGTTGTATTTCACTATTCCTGTGATGTTTGTCGCTGAATTTCTCCTTTCTTCTTAACAATGTGTTGATGAGGGATCTCTTCTGTTGAGGATGGTGGTGAGATGTTGCATGCAGGTACCAGTCTATGCGAGTCTTCTTATGGTATACAAAGATACACAAACCTGGCAACCTTCTCAGACCGATCGTCAGTACATGTGGCTCACCTACCTACGAATTAGTCAAATATGTCGCAAAACAACTAGCACAGTACTCGGGGAACACCAAAAGCTTTGTGAACATTTCATCGAGATACTATACCATAACAACACGAAATAACAAAGGAAGATTTATTGGTACCTTTCGACGTCGAATCACTCTTCACTAATGTACCAGTGGAAGAAACACTAGAGATCATTAGGCAACAACTAATACCGAAAGGACTACAACCGGATCTGATTAATTCTGATGATTCTATTTTTCTTAGGGAAAAATAATAATTTTGTTATTTTCCAAATAGAGTGAAAAGAAAATTTTTATTATAACAACCTTCAATGCCCAAGGAGTTCACAGTCTTATTAAATCTAGTAAATTATATTTCGTTTTATAACATTTGAAGTTTTACAGTTTGCTAAATCAATCCCTAATCGGCAGTTGTTTTTATAAATTTATTCAATTCAATATTTTTAAATTTTCTGTCTATTTAGCGAAATTAATGAATTTTAGAACTACTCAATGTAGTTGTTCAAGTGACATCGATGCAGTTCGTTGTCCTTTGCGAAAATTCAGCCTTGACGCTGTCAATTCAAGTTCAGATCGACTTTGTTTTTCGAATTTCTCTTTTAATTTCATACTTTTGAAACTAAATTAATCGAAGAATTTTGAAAGATCGTTATTTCGTCACAATATCCACCAAAATGCCTTTTACTTCAATAGATATGTTGTACGTCGAGTTTATGAAGTACGATAAGTCACAATAGTCACCATGTTTACTATCGTATTTTAAAATATTGCATGTGAGTAGTTATACAATCACTGATTTTTTAAATTAATTTTGAATTTAGGAAGTATATCGGAAACCTATATAATTACATATACAGTGTGTCCACGGATTTGGTGCAAACTTATACAACAGTGAACGTTGATACATTTTTTAAACCATTTTATGTTTTATTTATACATATTTTTAGATATAAAATGTTTAATATGTAGGTGATGGCCACATAAAAATACCACTTGTTTCGTTTTAATATTTAATTTCTTTCACAAAACTTAAGAGTTCTAAGACAGACATAACATAATCTTTTTTCTTCTTCGTAACTTACTTACTTCCCCTCCTTCATCAGCGCCACGGCGGACATTAACATTACTCTAAGTACTGCCAACCTACACTAATTTACTACAGTATTACCAACCTATACTAATTTACTACAAATAATATCTTGGTTAACTAAAATAAATTCTTTATTACAAATATAGGACTTTATGAAATATTTTGTAAATATATATAAATTCGAATGTGATAAAAAAACAATAAATAATTTATACAACGTACCCTCCACCTACTTCCACACACTTTTCGACCCTATACCTAAATTCTCTGTAAACGGTCCTAAATGTTCTTATATCAATCTCACTAATTACTGTTCGTATTTTGTCTTTTAATGCTCCCAACTTCGCATAAAATGATTATAATTTGTACACTCTTTATTTAACGTGTCCCCAAAAATAAATATCCATCGTCGTTAAATCGGGCGAGCGAGCTGGCCAATGAATAGGTTCAAAACGACCGATCCATCTTTCACAAAAGTAGTCGTCAAGCCAGTTTCTAATGAAATTAGTTGAATGCGCAGGCCATCCATGCTGCTGAAAGTAGACTGCATCTCTGTTAATATCCTCCAACGATGGTAAAATAAAATTTTGTAACATATCCAAATAATTATTTTCATTTAAATTGTTTTCGAAAAAAAGGGGCCAATAGTTTTATTGAATAAGACTTCACACCACACATTTACTTCCTTATTACGCTGGTTTTTCCGATTAATGAGAAAATTTGGATTCAATGCTGCTCAATATCTGCAATTTTGGGGTGACACATAACCCTTAGTGGTAAAAGTAGTTTCATTCGACAACAAAACTTTATGATGGAAAAATTGTAACCCAAGTACTAAATTCTAATCTAAACGTGTCGTCCCGGGGATCCAGAATATTAATAAATTTGGGTTTGAATGGGCGAATCTTGTTTTCCTTAAAGACTTAGACAGTAAGCTCTTGCTTACACTCAACTCCGCCGCTCTCTTACGTAGTGATATTCTTAGATCTTCTAATGCAGATCCCTTTGTTTTCTTCTTTCTAACAACAGAGCCAGTTTCATCAAATTTCTTAACAAGCTTTTTCAGAGAATTAATAGCGATATTAATGCCGGTGAATTTAATAAATTTAAAAAATAAATTCGCTGTTGCAATGTTAGCATAATTGTGATCGTTCGTGATTGCAAATGCCATGTCACTTAAATTTGAAACGACAAATAATTAAATGTTAACAGAATTTCAAGGCAATACGATTATCAACAATAATTTGAACTTAGTTAAATTTTTGAAAGTAAGCAAACAAGTTCTCAACATTTATATGCATACAGAAGGTAATTAGTGGATTTTAATATGATTTTTAATGGTTTTAAGTCAAGCAAAAACTTTCGTAAAGAATAACTTTTTTTCATAAAATGTAGAATAAAAAAGTTTTTCCCCTTGTGCACCAAATCTGTGGACACAGTGTATAATACGTTTTGAGCATTAAATGTTGCTTATTGGACTTTCTTTCAAATAAAAATAGGTTTTACTCTCACGTGTAACACAAGGAGAAGCATTGCTTTGCTTCGCAAACTTGTAACCATAAAAAAATTTAAACAACTTGACTTTCAAATATATGTAAATACAATAATTATCACTACAATATAATAGGTGGGTTTTTTAATTGTTCGAACCGAAATGATAATACGAAATGATTTATCACTGGTATTATTCAACATTCTCATCGATGGAGTGATATAAAAGTCCAGAGAACGAAATAAATTGAGAATGTGTACAGAAGAGCTCAAGAAAAAAAATAAGTAGATGGAAACCGTACATTATTCCCTTGAGAGGGGGATGAAGAGTGTGATAGAAGACTTAATGCTTAGAGAATGGTATGATGGTGGAATCGAATAAGAGGCACGGTGGTATGGAGGAGCCTTTTTTCCCTATAACATAAATAGATCTATTGTAACAATGCCTTTTTGTCTGTTAGAATACTTGGAGGCTCTTAATAAGCTTAATATTACTCTGGGACTTTTTCTTCAGTTTAGTAGGTGTGAGAAATAATCCTTTGAAGTGTTAATGCTATGTATGATTTACAACAATACATTTATACAGAATATTTTCTGCTATCTCTAAAGGTATAGACGAAAACTTTGATCTTTAGGTGTGTTTATGTAAGCGGTATTTTAGGGTTACATGATCTGCCAGAAATTCTGCTATTAATTTAAAATCCTCTTTGTCGAATAATAGCATGATTTTTGCTATCTTTAACGAGTTTAATATGAGTGCTTTCGCCTGATTTTGTCTTTCCCATTTCTTAATTTCTTAAGACGGGTTAGCCATATTCGCTGCTTCGATAAAGACGATTTAACTGTTCCCCATTTGCTACAGTTAAAAGTGAATCTATAGTAGTATGTTGCAAAAAGAGCATATGCCGTCAAAATCCATTCGTTATATGGTATCACTTTACCTGGCGCTTGCCTTTGACTAATAAATCTAATTTTTCGATTATCCGTTCTTTACTATACATATTCTTCTTCCAACCATAGACTACTTATCTTCCGGAATAATGACACGAATTCCGAGTTCAGAGCTGATTCGATGGCTTTACTAATCAGATGGTTAGTAAGATGCTGGTTTGTATTCTGTTCTAAATCTGTCTTTCCCCAATCTCCGAGCAAACTACCTAAACTCCAGACTTCTGGATCGTAGAGAAGGGTTGAACAATGGCGCACAAGTTTAAAGAAAAAACTTTTATTGTATTTAAAATGTTATCAGGTTACATAACGCAAAGTTTTATATAACTGAAAGTCTAAAACTTGATTCGGTATCCACGGCTAACATTTATTCTTTAGGGAGAATCACACCTTATTTACATTGGATTCGTTATAAGTTTGCTAAAAGAGTATTCTCAGTATCGAATGACTAGTGTATGTAGTAATAGTATAGTAATAATTTTTTTTATGTGAAGTGATAAACGGTTTATGTAATGTACAAAAATAGAAGCGATCAATTGTATTCATGTTTTAACGGATCGACCTGCCTAATATAATAATATTTTTCCGAAGGATGCGCGTCTTAAGGGCGATTCCCATCTAAGCGGCGCGTCACGTTAAAATGCTGCTTACAATTGTCTGCGTGTATTCAAATAACGTTACGTACCGCCTTGTGACTCGTCGCTTAGATGGAAACCGGCCTTTATGGCTGGACACGTGCTTTTTTGCCGGCTAAATTCTGTGCGTTTAGTAATCCGTCGAATCGATTCTCGCCAAGAAGGTCGCGCTCTAGTGGGGATACGCTTGGGTGTTGGTGTTTACTGCTGTCCTGCATTCACATCTTTGTGAGTAAGAGCATTCCACAACAGTTGGAGAAGGCCAAATATTAGACCAAAGTTTTTATAATAGTTATCAGCAAAATGGTAAGTCTAATTTACTTTTTATTTTGCTTAATAGTATCAAGTGTTACAAATAATATTTTTACGATTCGGAGACCCAATATGATATAAGAACGGTTTCGTTCAGCTTTGAGTATGTGCGCTATTTACAAATTGTTCATACACACATATTGTTCTTTGACTAAGTATAAAAATAGGCTTTGGAAAATTTAATTTTATAATCAGAATTACAATTTAGAAGTAGTCAATAGTATTGTTGTATATGAAGCTTATATGACTACGAGGTAGTTTTTCCATACAGCATGATTAATTCGCTGTTTTACATGACTACCTTCTAGACCTTGTGCATTGTTATTAATCTAATTCAGTATGATTCATTCCAAAAGAGAAATTGTAGACTGATGTAATTTATATTCTCTAAAGCGTTCTCGGAAATAAATGAGCTGTTCACAAGTATATAAAAATTCGCGTAATTAGATTAATCTAGTAATGACCTTAATACTTAACACATTAATTAAAGCAAACAAACATGTATCGTATTACACAGTAAATATTTTGCCTTTTTATTTTAACGCATAAAATTTATGTCTAGGATCAATGCTAATGCGCCTAATTGTCCTTGCGATTCCTGAAGTAGGTTAGCGGGATATACATAAAGCGTGGAATCCAGTGTGAAAGGATCATATATTGCATGCTGAAAATTATGACAAATCAATATATCAAAGAGGTTGTAAGCAACTAAATTCATATCTTATGTAAATAAATAAAATGTACAAACTTTATTGACTTAGGTTGAAACCTCTATTTTTTTAGTAAATGTTTTACTTTTTTGCTAGAAATTATAGAGACACTTAATCTAGGCTCTTTCATCTTTAACGTGGCAATTCCCTGTATTAAGATTGTTCCGTTTGAATACTGCATGTTTGTTGGTCATTACAGCTATTGCTAATTCGGGTGTGCAGCAGCAATGCTGCCATTGTAACTGTTGACTGCTGTATATGGCGAATCTCTTGGATTTTATATATAGTTTCTTACTAGGACATTATATTATGCACACTTGTACACGTGTTGATGTAATCGTTACAACACATAATAGAAGCTTTGGACAAATGTGTTGAATGTCGCTTTGGATATTAAGTAAAAAAAAACTTTTTGCAGTGAATGACGAAGATTCTAATATGTTTGATTTATATGTGCAATGCTATGGTACAATATGAAGTAAAATTACAAATATTTGATTTTTTAATCGCATTATCAGACTATGCATACTCTGAACTCGGATATTTTGACAACTAATGTGCGGGATCAGAAAGTCTACTACGTTTATATAATGTCTGCTCGAATAATAGCATGGGTTTGGCTATCTGCAAAGCTGCTTTATCTTTAGATCTAATATTTGAACAATTTAAAATTTATTTCAGCGAATCTTGGTTTTTCAAGATCTTACCAACGCTAATCGATAATAACGCGAACTTAGCACGTGCGTAGTGCACTTGCTTACATTTAAAATTACTGGCAATACCGTGGACGCTTCCATTTTCAATTTCAATTTGTTATCACCTGTAATCAACTAAAACAATGCTAATGTAGGTCTTTATAGCGTTGATGGAATCACTCACGGCAAATGTAATGTTAAGAGAGGAGGCATGTTTTTACCTAACCGGCATCATCAGCGTTCTTCCGAATGTGTTTCTGTTTCACTTTCTCTTTCTTCTCTATTTGAAGCACTCGGAGCAGCCTTGATGATGCTAGGTAGGCAGCCATTAGCTAGTGATTTTCCAATAGCATGAGGAATTATATTACTATTGTTTTGGTTATTGCTTCTAGGTATTTTTTGAGCTGTAATTAAACCAAATAACTTTTATCTGCGTTTATTTACGTTACCTTTTATAATTACGAAGATAAAGCTGCGATTTTAATTTAGAATAATTTTTAATTCGTTAACAAAATCCCAGTCGGCACAATTTTGCCAATTTCACTAATTTTTATACTCGATAATGAAAAAAATATCCGTGGTAATCTAGTATATATAGGACGTTCTGTATAAGACAGTATATACATTGTTAGAATAGCGACAATGGAAGAAGTACCGCCAAAGACTATTGTTTATTTTTACCGAAACATTTTAAACAATCTTAACGTGAACAGGAAGTAGAAACCTGTGCATAATAATGATTTGCTAATATTCGGGAAACTAATTTTTTATATAATAATGATTTTTTGTTTATACGCCCCCTTTTAGGATTGATATAAATAGTTTCACTAGTAAAATATTCAAATGAAAAATTCATGATTCACGCATTTGATTAATAATAAGGTAGTCAATGGTAATAATAAAATAATTGATGTATTTTCACCAGCTGAATCTATTACAAATTCTCATTCAGTATTATTAAGTTTATTCTTGTTTTCTTGGTACATTAAAATTTTATATATTTTCTGAAAGCGTTGTGATAAAATTAGCAAATAAATAGAAAAATCTCATTTTTTATTAAAAATATATCTTGTATTCTGTATAACTTCAGTAAAATATACAATTTCAATTTCAGCATCCTACGATTACACCTTATCCACGTTTTTCGGTAGCAGACGATGCCATGGCTTTAAGAGAGGCAATGAAAGGTCTTGGTACCGATGAAGATACAATAATCGATATTCTAACTACTAGATCTAACAGCCAAAGACAGCAAATCGCTAAATATTTCAAGGATGAGTTGGGCAGAGTAAGTGTTAATGCTATCACAACGTATTAGCATCTAATAGTGCTAAAAGTGCGTGGCACATTGTATAAAGTGTAAAATTGAATAATTTTTTAATCTGAGGCGATACTTATATCTTCAAATGTATAATTTTATGTTTGCTTAGGATTTAATCGATGACTTGAAAAGTGAATTGGGAGGACACTTCGAAGATGTAATTGTTGCGCTTGTGCTACCTCCTGATGAGTATTTATGTAAACAATTACATAAGGCAATGGAAGGGATGGGTACGAATGAGGAAACTTTGATAGAAATCATCTGCTCTAAGAACACCTCAGAAATAAGCCAATTGGTCGAAACATATGAAAAAAGTAAAATTTCTTTTAAAAATCTTAATAAATTTAAATTAATCTTTAATTTTAGTGTACGAGCGTCCCTTAACAGAGCATATGTGTAGCGAAACAGGTGGTAACTTACGTCGTCTCTTAACTTTGATTGTAACAGGAACAAGGGATGATTCTAAAGAAACAAATCCCAGCGAAGCTAGAGAAAAGGCTGAAGCTCTATATGCCGACGGAGAAGGTAGATTGGGTACTCACGAAAGCACATTTGGAAGCATACTGGCGCATGAGAATTTCAAACAATTAAAATTGATTTTCGAGGAATATAAGGAAGTATCTGGTAATACCATTGAGCAGGCGTTGAATCACGAATTGTCTGGAGATTATCTGGAAGCTCTACTGGCTATTGGTAAGTTACGATAACGTGACCTAAGTTTTGTTTATTAAATTGCTCTTTATCATTATGTAACTGTCGTATGTTGTTCAAACTAATTGACTTATTCTGTTCTAAAATATCATTCCTTGTAGAGATATCTACAGATATAGAGTAACTTATGCCATAAACTCCAGGTAAACTAAAACCTCTCAGTCCCAAAAACTGTTGTCATCACTTTTCTGGTGTTGAGATTTATTTTTTTTTTCTGGGTTTTAAGAGTGAGTTTGGGTGATGCCACACTTGCCACGCTTGTTTTCCGGAGTCTTGTAATGCGGTTGAGAAATTTATCACCACCATTGCCATATTGGGCCAAAAATTCAAAGGTCTCTAGTATCCGTTTCGTCTTATGAACATCAGTCAAATTATTAAGCTTAGTGGAACTCCTGTATATTATTGCATATTTGGCTTCTTCATCTAAGAATAGAGCAACATAATATGGACTTCATATGTCTCTTTCCAACCAATTTCGAAATATTTATAACTTGGCCTGAATCTTTTAAATTTAGATGTATCTATGTTCTCCGAAAAATTCGAAATACAAATACATGTTGGTGTGTATTTTTACAAGATTAAATTACATACATGGATCTAGATATTACGCTAGAATGTTTTCGAAATATACTGGGTGTTTACTAGTAAACCCCAAACTTTACTGAACCAAAACATGAGAAATGTAATTTCTTTAAATAGCCCCATATATTTTTTCTGTACTCACCGTATAGGAAATTTATAGTTGCCCTAGTAGCGTAGACGGTTGACACAATTGGTTCCCAACGTTGGCAGCAATGTTCGCATTACGTGAATTTTTGGCCGAACACTGGTTCGCAACGTTCTCGCATACTTACCTGATCTTTGGGCGAACCGTGTACCGACCTTTAGCGAACATTCCCTATATATTGCATTTAGGATACAACGTTGTACCAACTGAAGGCCAATCGTTAGCCAACCAACTGCGCTACGAGGTTAAACGCGGTTCTTGCATTGAACTATTGTATCTAAGTGGTTTCTGGTTTCTATTGATTTAAAACTTTGAGCCTAAGTAGTTATTTGCAGTCAACGTCGAGTCGAGAGATATTAATGCCACTTTCTTTTGTGTAAGACCAGAAATCACTTGGACACAACATCAAAATGCGGACTCCTACTTTCTTAAAAACGTAAGCTTCCACGGCCAGAGTCAGTTGAAACTAAACATCCAAACGATCTTCAAATCCCCCTCCAAGGTTTCAGAAATCCTTCCATCTCCCAAAAACAAATTTCCCCCCTTAGTGAGTAAAGTTGTTTATAAAATCCCTTGTGCGTGTGGTTTGGTGTATATCGGCGAAATGTGACGCTCTGTCAAAACTCGTCTAATAGAGCACGAATGTTGCGTTAGAACGCGCCTTCCAACGAATTTGGCTATTGGCTGAACATCATCTAGACACTGGCCACCAGATATTTTTCATAGGGACACAGGTTACCCTTTCTCAGACATATGGAAACCCATCATCCGTAACGACTCATTTCCGCCCAGCCGTGACCGTCACACCCAAACAATTAGCGACAGATCCCACCCATCGCCGGTATAAAAGCGTGCTGCTCCCCGCGTTCTTCACAGTTGGTTTTCGCCTCTGTCATGGTTCATATGCTGAGTTACCGCGATCAACTACTTCCCGCTCAGTTAGTTTCGCTTCTGGCGTGGCTCACATGTTGAGTTACCGTGCTAACTGTTGCCTTCCTGAAGAAACCCCATACGATTGTGGGCGAAACGTCGAGTTTTATTTTAACCAACATGGCACGGTTCAAACCTGGAACACGTTTAGTTCCTGCTTTCCTGTAAATATCTCTTTTATTTTCAGTGTTAGACATATGCATTATAAAATATAAAAATGTTAAAGGGCGTTCTATTCAAAATAAAGTAGGTTCTTCGTAGTATGTATGTTAAAGGCACAATCTTACGATTGCAGATGATTAGGACACCTGTTTGTCTACGTCTTTGAAACGGCAATTGAAAAGCGAATGAAACATTAGCTTAAGAAACATTACATTACGCAACAACAAATATTTTGGTTTGATAATCTGTTTTTGTTGTTGTCTAAAGTTAGCTAAGAAAAAGCGTTAAATTGATTGATATAAAGCGTTTGTTTTATCATATTATTGTTAAATTCAGTTCTAAGCGTAAATTATTCTTGGTATTTATTGTTATTGTAACTTGCATCGTTTCCTGTTTTCGTTATTTATTCTCTTATTTTTACCTGTTATGTAAATTATTTCTTTAATCAATTGATTATGGAACGCGGCAAAGGCTTATCTAGGACCTCACTGTATAATATTAATACTGCGCCGATGTTTGTATAAGATTTGTAAGCAGAGACATGAGGTTGGATGTACACTACCGTCCATATTAGTTCGGACACGCAAATAAATTTAGAAAGAAACGAGAAAATATTCAAACTCATTTTTCCAAAACTTAAAATTTTTATTGCATTTTCTTAGTACCGATTAAAATTAAAGTATAAAAGTAAAAAAAAAGTAATTCTAACGAAAAATAAACAAAAGCTCCTTAAACATTCCGTTCATCAAAGAAACTCCCTATTGCGCAAAGAACAGCTTTCACAATCCGAGGTATCCGCTCCACCAGTTTTTCAAGGACTCTATTTGGCATATTAGTCCATTCCTCTTGTAAAATGTTTCACGGGTAGTCTACGGAGGTAGGGCACACTTTTCGGGTCCTCCTGTCCAATTCATCCCATAACAGCTCGATGGGGTTTACATCGGGGCTTTGCGGCGGCCATGTCATTATTTGTAAAGTGCCATTATCTTGTTCTTCATTTAAGAAATTTTTACATATCACTGCTGAGTGTTTGGGGTCGTTGTCCAGTATGAATACAAAATTTTTGCAGATTAGACGTTGCCCCGATGCTATTGCATTTTCTTGCAGTATTTCTAAATAACCTTCTTTTCGCAAAATACCTTCGATCCGCTTCAAGTCTCCTGTACGGGCGTAGGAAAAACAACTCCAAACAAGCACAGAATCTCTTCCTTGCTTGACAGTTGGCACTACACAATCCTGCAACATTCTTTCGCCTTTCGCTCTTTTTACAAAAACGCGCTTTGATTGTCCGAATACCTCAAACTTTGACTCATCAGTCCATAGCACCCTTTTCCAATCATCCACTGTCCAACTTCTGAGTGTAGAAACTACTGTAGCCGTTTTTGCCTGTTTCGTCGTCGAAGTAGGTTCTTTTTTGTTGCAATGCGGCCGTGAAGATTTGCAGCTTGTAAGCTCTTTTCACTGTAGTAACAGAAAATTTTCTTGTTGTCAGCCTTCTATTTCGCTTGTTCAGCAATTTTATACGCTCATCGTCGACGTGAGTTATTCTCTTACGACCCGAACGCGCCGGATCTCTTAAACTGACCGTGCCTTGATGTCTCCGAATGTCTTTCACTAACAGTCGATTTATTAACATATATTTTTTCGGAAATTTGACGCACTGAATAACCTTCTTGATGAAAAGCAACAACTACAGAACGCTTTTCTAAACTTGTCGGTTTTCCTCTCGGCATTTTAATAACTTTAATACGCTATTAACACTAACGCACGCACAAGCAGGTTTATTTAGGAACTAAAGCATTTATCAATACACAATAAACTTTCGGGTGGCCTGCTCCCACCCCAAAGAATATTGTAAATTTATTACCTGCAGTATTGTCCCAAAAATAATCCTATTTGTGCCGATGAGGATTATTCTGAAAATTACAATATATATACAAATACAATATAATAGGTTTTTAATCATTCTCTAATCGATATTCTTGGAAGTTTGCCTGTACAATGGACCTAATATAAATATGTTATTTATATATATTATCTTTTAGTAGAGTTTACAACATTTTACTAGGTGTCCGAACTAATATGGACGGTAGTGCATGTATGTAATGTACTATTAAGTATAAGTTTCTAGTAATACAAACATGATTCAGATTGCATTCTTATCTCAAGAGTCCTGTATGGAGTTTTTGGTCTCTCTATAAGACGATTTTAATTCTTTTTTATTATCAATTTCAGTGGAGTACATCCAGAGTCCATCAGCTTACTTCGCTGCGAGATTGTATAAGGCAATGCACGGCCTTGGCACAGATGATACATCATTAATCCGAATCGTCGTGAGCAGATCAGAAATTGATTTAGGAGACGTCAAAGATGAATTCGAACGGTTGTATAATAAGACGTTATCCAGTTATATTGATGTAAGTCCTAAAAGTGATCTGTTTGATGTTGATATACACGCTGATTATGTCTTATTCTTTTCAGCAGGGTGAAACGACAGGTGACTATAAGAAAGCTCTGTTGGCTATCATCAAATAAAATAATAAATGTAATGAATTAAGCTAAATTCTAAAATTAAGATGGAAAGTTGATGACTTAAGGGTCTTATTAATTAAATTTGAGCAACGTCTTTAATGTAATTGCCTTATATATAATGGGAATGTATTTATAATTAGAAAGCGTAGATGCTACTTTTCTTCACTATGAACTATGTATTATTACTGAATGTACAAAATTTTAAAAGTAGTTTTACAATATACAACTCGAATAGTGATTATTTTATTGACTGTAATAAAAAAGTGTATCCGTATATTTTTTAATTATGCAAGTAAACAAATTATTACAGAATTATACGTGCCGCTGGGTCTTATTAAAAGCTATTTAAAGCTTTTCAAGCTTGCTATTTCTTTACATATGAACATTCTAACAACCCTATCTCGATGGTCAACTCAGTTTGCAAGCTACTCTGTCTATAAGATCGCCTAAATAGTTGGTATAATTTGGAAATAATTTGTGTTTTTGCACCATCTCCAATTTACACTGATGTATATTTTTACAAAATTTCTTATTTATATTTTCTATACATGTATATTTATAAAATAAATTATAATGTTTGGCTACTGATTTTTTTATTATTAAAATCTACCTAAATTTATATTTATTCAGCTTTTATGCAATGAATTGTTTTAAAACACATACAGTTAAAATAACGGGAAGCAAATAGATAATGCTGGTGAAAAATATAAAGCTTGCTTTTCACGGCGCGATTTATTGGCCAATTAATTGAACAAGTGCGTACGACTTGAACAATTTATCTTAGGATTAATTGAATTCTATAGAACATGTTTTATTTTTCACTAGCTTTACTGTTTTAATACCAACCCAGTAACATAATAGTGCGTACGAATTTAGTTTAGGGATTAGCTGTTTCAAATTATAGTAATACATATCTTTTCTAATTTATGTTATTGTGATAAGCACACAAAATCCTAATTGGTAATATAAATTTTACAAACACGGGGCCCAAAACTGAAGAGGCGGTGGGTTGTGCGTTTTATGTTTTAAATTTAAATATCCAGGAGTCATATAAATTGAATTCTCTTGCTACTACATTTACTGCGAAAGCATTAGCAATTTGTTGAAACTGTCAATATGGCATCTGCTACAATCTTTTCTGACTGTTAAGGTCTGGTTGCTATTAAGAATTTTAAATGTTTCAGTGGTAAACATTCGACTACGTTCAATATCATCTCTACCATTTACATACTAAAGGATATGAAATCAAATTCATTTGGGACATCGATGGTAATGAAGTGGCGAAGCAATTCGCAAATCAACCGCATAATAGTATCGTTTGCAGCTTCTAATATAGTTACTCATTATAAAAAGAAGAATAGGAAATTCGATGGCCGGACTTCGCCGAGGGATCCAGTATTCACTATGTGTGAATGGACCCAAATTACCAAACGAAGTCAGTTACATTCAAGAATATAGTGTGCCGTGTTTTTTTCATCTACTATATCTAGACTTAAAACTGGGCATGTTTGCAGCCCGTGCAGGCTTCACAGAATTGGCATTTTAAGAAATTTTCATATGAATCTACAGATGGTAGTGAGTCTATAGCCGATACCAATCTTTCTTCAACAAATTTAACAATATAATTATAGTAAATTTGTGTGTAATGTCCAACTAATAGTCGTTTCCTGTGAATTTATTATCTTTAAATAACGGAGCTTCTCATGACGTGAAGTGTCCCAGTATATTCAATCTTTTTCTCTGGCGTTGTTAGGTTTTTAAGTATTTTATTATAACCATTTAATTATATTATCGTGGCTAATGGCCTACAGCCAAGATCAAAAAGAAAGAAAAATTAAAGTAAGGGATTAAGAAGTAGTGGATAATTTGTAGCCATATACTAAAGCTATCCACCTATCATTAAACATTGGATGCATTGGATAATAGTAGATTGCCAATCTATTTTTATAAGCAAACGAAAAATTCCTATTTTATAATTCCCCCGTTCAAGTATTAACGAACTATACGAGTATTCACCATCGTAAACAAATTGTCGAATTTATTGTGGAATGTAAAGCAGCATAGTTTTATCGATTTCCTGGCCAAGAAAAAAAGAACTAACATTTATTGTATCCGCATCTATAATCCAGTCTTTCTATACATTTGAGAAAGAGAATGAACCCGTCAGTCCAATTTTTTTATGTTATGCGGGGAGAGGCAGCATGAAAAGCTTAACTTGAAGTTTTCCACCCAGATTTTTCTCATGCTGTTTCCGCTATTTAGAAAAAAAGGTGTGAATTTTTGTTTTTGTTATCTGTCTCGGTTCCATGTCGTACTACGAAGAAGTTGTAGGGTTACTTTTTATTCTCTATAATTTGGCTTATATGACTTCTTCACCTAACATTGACCGTTCTCGAGATATCGATCGAATAAGAAGAAAAATATTGGAGTAGAAACTAGATTTTGATAGTTTCCTTTGTCGTCGTACATATTGAAAAAAATGTTTAATATCGAATTTGTAGAACGCGTTCGTACCTACAGTCCACATTTTTATTTTCCTCTAAGTTGAAAATTACGAGTTTATCGCTCCGCAAAGTCGGTAACTCCGCGCGAAGTTTCGGTTTTATGTTGTAACGGCGCTTTGAATAAAATTATTGAAATACAATATAAATAAATGAAACAATGAAATTATCAATCACACATATGAAATTTATTATACAAACATATTTCTTTTTGTTGTAAAGGTATTTATATCTTCCTTTTTGATGGTCGACAGCCTTTCTGTTCAGGATATTCCTCGAGACGTGGAATCCTCGGCGTCATATAGTAGGACGTTGATTTTGGCGTTGCTATTGCATGCAATTGAGGCAAATAGTGGAACGCGCAATATCAGCTTTTCTGCACTCACAACCAGCTTTGCATCTGGCACAGACTTTGCAGCGCACTAGAACTCGTAATTTTCAACTTGGAGCGGAAACAAAAATTCCAAGTTGTAGGTATAAGCGTGCTCCATAAGTTTGATGCTAGACTTTCTTTCGATATGTATGACAAGAAAAAAATTTAATTGCAGTTCTTACCTTAAAATGTTTCATGTCTTTGTCGATATCTCCAGAATGATTAATGTTAGATAAAACATTAAAAACAACTGAAAAGAAGAATATAATTTAAATTGTAGAGAATGAAAAAAGGAACAAAAAGCAAACATACAAATTCCCCGCAGCACTACGAGAAGCCGAGTTATAATAATAATAAATCTCTATCGAAAAGCTATAAGTGTTCTTATACCTTATATCTTTCAGAAAAGATAGTTTTGAATTAGTACTAGTAGTAGGAGGTGAAAAATTTTAATTTTAAAAACAGAAAAAAAAATTAAATATAGAATGAGAAAATAAAATGTATTGAATACAAAATAATCAAAAAGGAAGTGCTGTATGTATTATGTATGTGTTGTATATGACCTCCGTTCGCTTGCAATCCTGTTATAAACTCCAGTTGTAGCCTATTTTATTTGTTCGGGATCTATGTTATCAAACGCTTCTCTTACTCATCGCTCTAATTGTACTTTGGTCTGTAGTGTGACCGATTTTATGTGTTCCTATAAATAAAAATCCAAAGGTGTTAATTAGGAGATCTTTGGTGGCCAAGCCAAAGGTCCGTTGCGTCCAATCCACCTATCATTAAACATTGTACTTGATAAACGATCTACCTTATAATATGAATGAGTGCTACTAAGTCTGGCGAATACGTAGGTTATTGCGTAGCATCTTCAAAAAAGAAATCATCTTGATTACCAAGTTGCTATGACTTGGGTGTAGGAACAGAAGAAAATCTCATTTTATGGACTCGTATACTTTATTAGTACAGCAGTAACTTCGGTTGAGTACGTCGGAAAATATACAGAAGTAAGTTGATTATGAAATTGAAGGTTTGCATCATATTAAATATTTCATAAATTTTTTGATAGTAAAAAAAAATAGACTAACTTTGGGCAATGAGTACATATGACACCAGACTTCATCTAAATATTTTTTTTTGCTTTATTAGAAGTATAGCAAATTTACATATTATGCGTTATTGTTCTTAGCTGTTTTTTAAGTAGACTAACACAAGGATACATACTTACTTATAACTAGTTAAACGGTAATCTGGGCATCGTTATATTGTGCTATATAACTGTGGTTATTTTCTAGGCTCCCTCCGAATTTTCAGAAAATAGGAAATATAATTTGTGTTTAAAGTTGCTGGAAAATAAATTATGTCTTGTGATGTTAAAAATATCGCTATTACAGTTGCTACACCATTACCGCCACGACTAATACCATTCAATCAAATGCGCTCGGACAATAACTGTTAGAGTGACGTGACTTCCCTCCCTCTATTCCCGGGATTTTCGTCGGTTAATATATTTCCAGTTAATGATAATTCCGGGAAGACTAACGCAACTCATCTTCGCTCTGTATTTTTTCGTTCCTTCATTTTCGTATTTAAAGCCACTCCATCCGCTAAATTTGTAAGGAATAATTTTATTTGACCTTAAGAAGAATTTCTAACGGGGAACGTGTAGATTTTAAGGTTGCAGGTATACACAGAAAAAAATCTTGTGAAGGTAATTGCGAGAACGTTGTAGGAAGGAGTTTCTATTGCGGTTTTTTGCTATTTTTTATTTATTGATCAATTATATTAAATTATACTTAACTTTGTACGTACGTTTAATGCTTAATGTTTGTTAGTGATTAACTACTGTTCTCACATCTCTTGTGCTGCGTCGCACGTGTACAAACTATTAATTTATGCGTGAATGATTGGTTGCTGCCTAGACGGCATACATCTTCTTACAATACGACAATACTATTATATAAGATATTTCGTGATTGTTGCAAGTGTTTTATAGAAAGGTACCTGCGGTTTCACATGATTCGTCGAAGATTAATTAATTTAATTAAAACTTTTTGGATATTTAATGAGGCAAATTTTTAATTTGCGCCACAATGTACACCGTGGCCTGTAAAAATTAATATATTATTGTATATGTATCGATATCTTAATGAAGTTTACGTGACAACAAGCATCATTAGTTAGATTCCTGTATGGCGATAAGAGATATGAAAATTTAAGTAATAATATGTTATGGCCAATTTGGTCTTCAAATAAATTAATCTTATGGTGATATCACTTAACTGATTATGAGAACTTAGGTATATTTGTGCTAGTAATGTACTTAAAATATATGTGGCCCCTACTGAAGCTTCAAGCAAATATTCGTATAAACATTTCGGGCTTTCACGGCAGGTCATGGTCGTCGCGGTTCTTGGTTTCCGCCGTCGTTTGCTCCTAACATTTCGCGTACAACTGTGGTCCGCGTTACCTAATACTTGGTGTAATTATTAAGTCATTACTAGAGAAGCGCACACTTTAGATGACATTGCATGAGTAGGCGATATCATTGCCGGCGCTATCGGAATATATTACGCATTTGCCCACGCTAAAGTTATTTTATTTACTATTTGGGATTTTATTAATTCTGCTTTAGTTCTATTTACTATTTACTTTTATTTTTTCATGTAAATATCGTTTATTCAGTTAATTGCAGTTTATTTTTAGTAATAAGGTTAATATTTTAGAAACTTTCGTTAGCCACAAATTAACGCTTTGATTGCTTTTGTGTACCTTCTATTGAATGTGTTTGTAATTTAAGATTTTTTTTTGCGGTGACGTTTCTATATTGTCCTTGTTTATGATTTTGGTTCAAGCGACAACTTTTCGTCAGAATAAAATAAGAAGATTCAGAACTAGTCAGTCTATAGAGAGTATATATCATTAAATAACATAGCACAGCACCTTCAAACACAGAAAGGCCAATCTAAATTAAAATCAGAAGCTTTTGCAATATCATAGACAACCTTGTCTCCTTTCCTTATACAAACGTGATGATTCCTACAAAAAATAAAGTTTACAATTAACATACTTGGGTGAGTTGACGAATGAGAAAAAGTATTGTCTTGTGATGAAGATACAGAAGTCTTATGTAGCGCGTGTGCTAACAAATAGTTCAAGGTTCAATTGTCTGTTCCCTTTGTTATTTTTTCATTAAACGATGATGTAAAAAGCATTATTCAATGTAAACAAGTTTTTCAATATTCTAATCTAGTAAACCGATTAAAACATGTGTTAAATTGGACTCTAGATTGAAAAGAAGCTCGGACATACATATATTGTAATAATTTTACGAAAAGGATTTCGATTTGCAAATAAAATATTGCAATTACTTGCTATACTTTAATCTTGCACCGGTCATAACTTGTAATTTCGAGAGATTATTTTCAACGTTTAGATATGTGTTCACATCGAAGAGAATCAGATTTACAGACGAAAATTTGAAAAAAAAGTAATGATAGTAACTGTAAGTAGCGATCTCTTGTTAATATCAAATTCATTAACGTTTTAATAATTATGTTGATTTAAAACATTGTACTTAAATAATTTATAAAATGCAAAAAGAAACGCTGCGGCGCTGTTGCCACGTTATCTTTAGTGACGAAAATACACTCGCTCAGCTGAGGAATCATAGCTGTAACCTCGATTAGGGATTTCTATAAAAATTGTCTTTAATTATCTTAAAAATTCCGTTAAAGGGAACACATACTATACAGTTTGTATTCGAACAGAAGATTCCATTAGTTTTTAACATCTTTGATGCAATGAAATTCTGGGGTTTATGTACTAATTGAAGTAAATCGAATTATGAAAACAATTTTTATAGGCAATATTAGCAATAATTTATTTTCGAAGTACTTGCACTTGCTCATTAGAGGTGCAAATGGGCCTGGAAGCAATATTTTAGATGCGAGCCGGGCTTTTTATAATAAGACTTGCTTTGCCCGTCAGGCCCGCTCGACCCGTTAAATATTGTATTATATAGTACTGTTTATATTGATTAAAATAGAATATATACAAACACATATGCTTCAATAGGATGCGTGCACAGCAGTATGTATGCGTACACAGGATTGGGATAAAGTATGGAACCAAGCAAATATCTTTAAATGGAAAACGAAGATATTGATGACATTTTTCAGGTGAGTATAATAACACATAATGCATCTGATTTCGAATCATTTGTTGTTATTGCACCTCCGGTTTGAAAGGAAGTATCCTCAACTTTTTTTTATTTAAATTGATTACCCTGTATATTTTTGCAGATTATAATAGACATTGTTTTTTCCGGATTCGTCCACACTGGTTTTAGTACCATTATCTGTAAAACATGGAAAAATGAAGCACTTCACATTTACTGTTTAGTTTTTACACATTAGAATAAAAACTGGTCGTAAGCAACTTGGATTTCTAGTTTGCTAATAAAAATAAACCAGTACCTAGTAGGTAAATGCTGGAGAACTGTCCAGCTTATTTAATTCACGCCTGTTTAATTATTAATCACCTGTGTGTGTGCCTGCATTTAAATTAAGAGCGTATTTAAATTTTAATTTTAATCGGTTTGGGCGATCGTGTTAGAATTAATCAAGAACTGTGTCGTATTTTCAATGATTTGACGAAGGTATTAGAGAAAACATTGTCATAGAATTACAAGAATCACTTCAAACTTCTACTACAACTTTGGCACTAAGCCATGGTATAAGTTGACGTTCTGTAGGGAAAATATTGAAGAATTACTAGATGATTATTTCGACCACGGCTTACAGCTTTGCGAAAGAATTATGGATATTTGTAGTATAGACGAACATTTCAGGTCAATTTTTCTTTAATGGAATCGCCAGAATTGGCCAAATGAGAATCCTTGCTGGATTCATGAAGCCCGTATACAATATCTACAAAAAGTGACTGTTTGGATGGGAATTGTAGAAAGCAGGCTTGAGGGCCCATTATAGACAGAGAATTGAATGGAGAAGCGTGTTTGGATTTATTGAATACTCAAATTATTTCTTCATTTCAACACAATAGACGCTAAAGTTTTTTGGATGCTATTTTTCCAAATCGATGAATTGGGACGTAGGGGATTCATTGACTGGCCTGCACGTTCTTCAGACATTGGTCCATTAGATCTTTTCCTTTGGGGTCATCTAAAATTACTTGTTTACGCTGGACGGCCGACTACTTTGCGGATGTTGAGGCAAAGAATAGAAATTGAATGTGAGTGAAGTCTTGGAAAACGCTAATTAATAGGCAATTTGAACATTTGAAATGATTTCGTTTATATAGCATAATTTTCATTTTATCATTAATTTACGATAAATAAAGTTAGTTGTTCAGTAAACGCGAAGTGCTTTATTTATCAATTTTTTACAGATAACGGTACTAAAACCAGTACGGGCGAATCAAGAGAAACGTTTATAATTATCTTCTTCCCTGCTAAAGTTTAGCATTTGGAAAGTATAGTAAGTATAAATTTAAAGTGTGTTAGTTAAATACATTCTTATCTTGGTAGCGAAAAATGTTCCGCATTTAAAACAGCAGCATTTTCCCAATTGTTTTTTCTTATTTTTCATTATTAAGTCAACATGTCTCACAACACTAACTTCTATATTTACACTATTCTTTAAACTAAAACAGTATTTGTCTAAAGAAAGAAAAACCTTTGGAACGACAACCGATGGAACTGAGCGGGCCAGGTTGGCAAATGTGGCGGGTCGGGTTACCCCAATATTATAATGTACTTGTACGAATACATTGTATTACATGAATATATATGCATAAGCTGAGGTAACTGTGGTATGTATATACATATATAGATACGCAGAACGGAACAATGTAAGTTTTTGAGATAAGCGTAAAAGACATTGACGTAAGCAGAATATACCTATTCACAGGTATACTTGGAACAAGAGATATTCCTTTATGGTTACCGTTTACACGCAAATACCGGAATCAATATTCCAATAATTACTTACCTATGATACATAATAAAATGGCCAGTTTCTGGAATATCTATTCTGTAAATGTTCTCTTAAATCTATAATTTAAAAAAATCTGAACCTTATGTTTTTTTTTTCTTTTCGCCTTTTTTTTTCATGATATCTAAAGATACAAAACTAAAGAACAAAATTGCAAAATACGGAATAGAACGGAAGTAATTAAATTTACCTACATGTCTTTAAAATGTGAAATTGCTTGCTTATCTTATCAGTGGTGGATATTGGTTTTGTTTTCCTGTAATACGTTGAAACCGCACTGTTTTTTAAATGTTTGACATTGCGCGTGTAAATTGTTACGATCGACAAGAATCTATTATTATATCTAAAATATTTTTTCAACAAAAAGGATAGAAGACAGTGACAAATTTGGGACATGTAAGTAACATATGGATATGTGCTTGCTTGATGTTTTACCTAAAACTGCGGAGTGTATAAATTATACGGGAGAGTTAATTTTTGAAGGGTTTTGTTTAGTCATACCTCAATTAGCGCATTTGCAAACAGTGTACTTACAGTTAATTTTATCTCTTTGTTAGATTACTGATTCGACGTAGTTTACAGGTGATAAAGAGCCGATTCGAAGGTCATGGTTTTTCAATATAAGATGACGCTGAAACTCTAAACGGTTCATACGGTACTTTTTCAGATTAAAAAAAAATGTATCGTGCAGTTGTATTTCTGATACTTTGTGGCCTCGCCATCGCCGATGAAAAGTGTACTCCTTCTGTGACTACTGCTACTGGATGCTGTGGTTCGTTGGGAACGTTTTGTCCAGGAGATATAATTTTCCAGGAAGAATTCGACTCTTTGAATTTCCAGAAATGGCAACATGAAAATACCTTGGGAGGTGGTGGTGTAAGTATTACACTTGTCCATAACACTCGATTATATTCGAAGAATAGAATAGAAATTTAATTAGCTAAAATCCAAAGAGACAAAGTTTTTTTAAATCCTCTTTACTTTGATTTGACTACTAACGTGTATGAAAAACAAATATAAATATCAATTACCGCAGTGGATTTCTCTTACTCCTAAAATATTTTCCTTGTTCTTTGTTTTGTTAACAATCGTCTCTATTTTAAATTGCTATCGTTATTTTCATTTACAAAAAATATTTCATCTATCATGAACTTCAAGAAAGAATTGAAACGTGATCAATTTTCTTGAGAGAAACGTGCATGATGTATCTCGTCGATATAGGCAGCAAAAAATCGATTTTGTAAAATTCAATCTGTACAGAAACAAATGCTTTAGAGAAGCCTGAATAGTCCGAAAACAGCAGGCTCTCTAATTTCCAACCCACAATGGATATCATACGTTAAATTATAACTTCATTATATCTTTATGCATTTATTTTACCACGGTTATTTCCATGTTAATGTTATATTCTTTCACGTATTTTGGAGAAAATGATTATAGATATCGAAGCAAGTACAGATGAGGGAAGCTCGATAAATGCCTGGCCTTAAAAAAAAAATTTTACGTGAAAAATGCTTATTTTTCAACAGTTCCTTTCGAGGTCGATACACTTAGTTCAACGATTTCCTATTTTTTTTTGTATTCCAAATGAAAAATACGATTTCTGTAGTCCTACAAAATAGACGTTTGTTTCTGCAATCGCATCATCTTAAGCTACTTAAGCCAAATGTTCTTTCTCCGAATCATTCTTTCATATTTGAAAACAGAAAATAATCGCCGGGGGCTAAGTGTGACGAATATGGTGGGTGCGGAAGCAATTCATATTGTAACTCATGGAAGCGGGCATGCATGCATTGCCTAGAAGAAACTGATTTCTTTTCTTCGCTAAATTTACAGCATTGTTGAAACGATCCAGTAAGGCATAATACTCGCTCTAAATCACGTACTCGAATACTGTGGCACTGGAACACTGAAACACTTCACTACTGAACTCTGTATTGCTGCTGAAGATGATAGCTTAGCTATCGAAACGTACGTTCAGTATCAGTGAAGTGTTTGTGGTAAGGGGTAATAGTGAAATGTTTCATAATAATCGTTTTGCACTATTCAAGTCAATCAATGCGGATTATACCGCATACATCCCGAAACAATGTGGCAAATATCTTGTTTGAACTGTTCTTTGGTCTCTGGTGTGCCGTGATAAATCCATATTTCGCCAGCAGCTACGAATCAACGCCAAAAATCATTTAAATTGCGCTTTAACATCGCAAACATTCCTTTGAATTTGACACACGAGCATGTTTATAGTCAATTATGACCAATCGCGGCACTCATCTTGCGGAAAGCTCCCTTGCATGTTAAATTGTTATGCACGCGCTCAATTGCGATGCCCACAGCCTTAGCAATCTCACGCATTTTCAGTCTCCAATCATTTATTACTTTATCGTGAACGTTTTCAATCCTCTTTGACGTGGTGACCTCATTTCGGCGACCTGGACGTTCTTCATCAGACATGCTCGTACGGCCGCGTTTAAATTCAGCTGATCAATATTTTAGGATTGATAACGAAGGTGCAGAGCCTCCGTAAATTGGGTCCCACTTTTATCTAATTATTCGTTTTCTTTTTCAAAAATAAAAATTCACTGCTTTCTATTCCACTTTTTTTCCATTGTTGTTACATTATAAAGGTTGTTTACTTTAAATGGCAAATTAATAAACGTATCTGTTTGAAAACTCTTTTCGGAAAGATTAAACTTTTTACTTCCTGATTTTGCAAAAATTGTTACGGAATGTATGGTTTTATATAGTAAAGTACAGTATTAGTCAACAATTTGGAATTATTATTTTTCTGCTTTTTGGATTTTTTTGGATTTTACCTTAGGGCTACCGAATACCACTATAATCAGTAGAAGAAAGTTATTTAGCATGGTCTTAAACCAAAATTTAATACATTTACCGCAAACATTCAATGTATTTTTCTTAATATAAAATATATTTCACTTGGTGTTTCAAGTACCACAAATTAATAAGTAAATACACAAATAACTTTGGATACCTAATCCATCCAAATAACTTCAAGTGAAAACAGTTATTCCAGGTTTCACCTTTTATGATCATTTGTTAATTTGAATAATGGACACATTGAAATTTATGAGCTTATAATAGTTACCAAAATATAAGCATGTTAAGGATTGTTCCAATTTATTGAAAAAATGTTCTATGTATATGATTGTTGGATTGTTGGTTAAAGTGCGTGAAAATACTTGTTTATTTATTATCCAAAAAATGAAAAAATTAAAAATGATTCAAGAAAAGCATAGGTGTTTGCCAAAGATGGGTTAAATTAAAAAAACCGAGTTAATACAGAACTATATTGTTAATGGAAAGAAAATGAAGTTAAGGCTTATTTTAAATAAGCTAAAGATATTTACAAGTTTTGATATATTCAACAATAATAAAATTCTTAGTGAATCGGGAGGAACGGATCACACTCCAGGAGAGCATTGTACACGTGAAAGTAATTTAAAAACCGTATATGTTCTTATCCGATTTTCATTTGTTTTCATGTTATAGCGTAATTAAAAAATTTTAATCAGCGTTCTTGTAAACGGTTCAAGTTTTTGCTTTTTTTCGTCTGGAGTAATATAAATATCCTTGCATTGACCACCATGTAAAACAAAAAGTCATTGGCATTGAAAGTTTCTTTCTCTTCCGTTATTAAAGAAAGACATAAAGCAATCAGGAAAGCAACAGGCGCCCTTCCTAAAATGTTTATAGGTCAATGGTTGTATGTTTGAACATATATTAAAAGAATGCTCTGATTACAGAAAAATGTTAATGTATGAAATTTTGTTTATTTGTAATTACGCTATTGCTTAAAAACAAATGAAAACTGGATTAGAAGATATGATTTTTTTGGGTTATTTTAACACTTCTGGAGTTTGGTCCGTCACACCGATTCACCCTATATGTTTAGTAGAGGTATTTGCAAAAGACTTAAGGAAATTAAATTGCTGAAATCCAACTGCAATTAACTGAGCACCTTCGTCAAATTGCAAAAATTAAGGTGTAGTGGCACTACCACGGCCATCCATCGATGCTTTCTATATTTGTTTTTAAATGATTAGTGCAGAAGTTGCAAATAAACATACCATATTACGTTTTTATGTAAGTGTGAACCTCTTCAGTGTATCAATCAGAACTTCACCGGTAGATGAATAAACAAGAGGTGGCGGCATATTTTCAAATACACCGCCACAAGAGAGATTCATTTCTCACTTTCGGTTTTGTAATTCCGCATGGATGTTTCCCGCGTATAGGCTATGGGAAACAGTTCACCTATTTCCATTTATTGACCTACTATAGCATTCATACAATCTTTGTGAGTAATTCACCTTCCACATTAATTTGAAACGTGTAGATAACATTATTCATACCTATCTTGTTGCAATTTCAGAATTGGGAATTTCAATGGTATACCAACAACAGAACTAATAGCTTTGTTTATGACGGGGTTTTATATCTGAAACCGACGCTCACTGCGGATCATTTGGGATATGACGCAATCTACCGGGACACTTTAGATATCAACGGTGGAGCTCCTGCAGATAAGTAAGTTGCTTTTTCAATTGATATTTTTCATCACCATCGAGTTAAGGAATGAACTTCATACTTTGCATTTTATGTAATAGAATATAAAAAATAGTGCATTTTCAGATGTACAAATCCTCTTTGGTATGGTTGTATTCGTACGGGAACTCCTGATAATGTGTTGAATCCAGTGAAAAGCGCCAGATTGCGTACAGTAAAATCATTTTCTTTCAAGTACGGAAGAGTAGTGGTTCGTGCAAAAATGCCAGCTGGGGACTGGCTTTGGCCAGGTTGATTAATTCCGACTAATAATATTTACTATGAAAATAATTCAACTTTATTTCCATTTTTAGCTATTTGGATGATGCCTCGTTTCAATGCTTACGGTGGATGGCCAACTTCCGGTGAAATCGATATCGTTGAAAGTAGAGGTAATCGCGACTATCGCATGAACGGTCAACAAATTGGTGCGCAATTGATGGGATCTACATTACATTGGGGTCCAGATTGGGCACATAATGGGTATCCACACACGCATTGGGAAAGAAGTAATGCGGCAGGATGGAACAGCGATTTTCATACATATGAAGTTGTTTGGACACCGAATGACATCAATTTCTACGTAGATGGTACGCGTACAGGTGGAGTAGCTCCACCAGAGGGTGGTTTGTGGCAAATAGGCGGATGGGGTAATAGCTTCTTTAATCCTTGGCAATCTGAAGGCAGAATGGCACCATTTGATCAGGAATTCTACATTATCATTAACAATGCTATTGGTGGTACGGCCTATTTCCCCGATGGAGCTGTAAACGCAAACGGAAAACCATGGAATAACGCTTCACCCCGGGTACGTATTTAATAAGAAAAATCCTGACACTCCTTCGATTATCACTTCCAATTTATACACTTCATGTACATTATCATTTATAATTTAAGAGGGAAAATTCTGCCTTTCCAAGAACCAATTATATCGTGATTATTTGTCAACAGTTTTTATGTATTTTTAAAGAAACTGCTTAATTGATCACATTGTTTCACGTTTCTACGTTAGTTTGAAATGGCTAAAACAAAAGACATTTTAAGCGATAAGATGAGTATTTTCACATTACGACAAGGTTGTTCTTAAAGCGAAAGAGGATTAATTAAATTTTATTAAATATTCAGGAAAGAATTATCATTCAAAAAAATGTAAATTCACTGAACGAAAAAGGTACGTTAATTTTTTATGAATTAGTCTAACGAACGAGTTTATCATTTTAATAAGTTGCCGTTTATTATATCGATGAACACATAATGTCGTATTTACACTACATACAATAAGCAGATCTGTTCACATAAAGAATACATTTATTAATGTCTAATGAGAAATCCCTAAAGTTTGTTTCGCTTCTCACAAAGTAAGTTAGTAAACGGGTTTTTATTATATTGATACACAGGTTTCAATTAGATAAACGTAGTTCATTATTGTGATAAATTTATTAGTTGATACAATAATTTGCCAACGAACACGATTTATAGAATTCATTTTTCAGTGTATGTACAAATTGCAATTTAAATTAGATATGTACAAATACTGCGGTAAATGTAAAACACCTGCTTTGCCACTTCTTGCTTTATCATAGCATGAAGTAATGCAGGATAAGATTTTTTAAGGAGAATTTCATGTGTATTGATCTTGACGTTGGTCGAAGACTGATGTTTGACCTTCTTCATGTTTTTAAAATGATTAGCTCCTTATATTTTGACTAGTACTGCCTAAGTTGTTCGGCTTTACGATAACGTACTTACTCTTGACGTGTGTTATGTATAAAATGGATTTTAAAATTGTTGAAGAGTACATGTATCCTGATAGTGAGAGATTAAATTTGACCGACTATTTTTGCTAACAACTTATCAAGTGCTTTTGATAAAACCTTTTGTATTCAAGTGGCAGAAAATGCTTTGGATTTACGTTTACAGTTACATGTGCTCAAAATGGCGAGATAATTTGTTATGATTACGTTGAGGGTTTCAGTTATATGCATAAAACAGCTGAGCAGTAAATTATGCATGATGTGGTTCTTAGTTTCTACTGAAGGTACGGGTGTAGTTTGAAAAGTTTCATGCTTCTGAAAATCGCGTTACTCGTAAAAAATGTTCTGGTAGTATAATTGCGCATGCGAGGAAATACGTTTACCCAAATTGTAGTCAAGATGGACGCTGTTCCCGTGTTGACTTTTGCGTGGTGCTTAAGCCTTTTTCCCGTATTTCAATGGATTTGCCAGCATCATGCTCATCTCAATCCATGTGGTTATTGTAGTATGTTTTCGCGATTTCCGAAACTAATACTTTGAATTGGATTAAATATACAATGAAAATATGATATGATGAAGATATGATAAGATGATATGATAGGCGCAAGGGCAGATAATAATTAACAAATTGAAATAGATATTCGAATAAACTACCATTCTCAACAAGACAGTAATTAAGTCTATTGTGAATTGAAGCTCTTAGCACATCTGTCTGTCTGTAATTAAATTACATTTTTGAATTATTGCCTTCCTTAATGAATGGAGCACATTTGACGTTTAGAATGTTCCCATAAAAAAAAAACACAAAATCCGTGATTAGGAAAGACAAAGTCCAAAAGAGCATTTAACCCAAAATGAGCTGGGCACCCATCCTGCTGGAACCAAATATCCTGATCTGGATGAACTGCGTTTTTTTAACGCAGGGCCTATTCTGCAGGAGTTCCAAATAGCTATCCGAAGTCAAATTTCTCACAATTTCAAATAGCGTAGCGGAAATTCCTTTGTATAAACATATATTATTGTTACCTTTCGACATAAATATTTTTATTTTATTTAAACTTATGGCTATTACTACTGATAAAAAAAAGCTCTTTTAATATTGCGAGGAAACCGAAAACTTAATAAAAAGTGTAGTAATATTTATTCCAATATTTAATTCTGAACAACGTTACATCCTACAGTTTTTATCGTATAATAAATAGGAGAGCAGGAAATCGCATAAAACTAAATTACATCTAAAATCCCTATTCGCACCCAATCGCCAAAACCCGGTAGGTACAGAAAACATATTTATAGTGAAACTAATTGAAGCAGTAGCGTTCTTAATATATCAGACTAGAAGGAAGTTTTGTTATTTCACCAGTTCTGAAAAAGCCTCCTTTTTCCAGCTTGCGGTAGCGCATTGAATTTCTAATTACGATACGATATGATAACTTGCATTATTCATAAGTATCATGAACATTCTAATTCGTTTTAAAAGCTAAATTCCCAAACCAATGAATAAATGTTTCAGGATTCATTTCTCCACGACACTCAAAGTTTTTAGTGCTAGAACAGAATAATAATGTATCCACACTTCAATTTACAAATATTCAAAAAATAAGCCATGAATATCATATATGTACACACCTTCTGCCCTCAGTTTTTAATTTCTTAATAATTGTCGAGTATTGCCCTGCACGAATGGCATTACAATTAATTAGTGCGCAAATTTTTAAGATATTATTGCAAAAAATTGACTGTAGCGTTTGCTATTAATTCTTATCGAGGATCATCTTTTCTTGAATGGAAACCAATTTTTTTTAAATAATCCTTGCAGATAAAAGGCTTTCATAAAATAGATATTGTATCCTTCTAAATTTGTGACACTGTTCCATGTTTCAAGAACGTTATTAACGCTACTTTTTTTACTCGTTACGCACATATTTCGGCGTTTTATCATAATACAATTACCAAAAAACCTGATTATTTACTAGATTTCCGGTAAAGACCAATTTTAATAAAATAATATAGTAAGTAAAATTGTCGTCGAATAACCGATAACCTAAATGAACAGCACAAATCTAAGATAATGTTGACATAAACATGTATCGAGTATTTAATTAAGGATTATTGATTATAACTCGATTGATATATATTTTAAAAATGACTGATTCGTATTTTACGGTTGGTAGTTTGACGTCATATACTGCAATGTTACAACAAACGTCTGAGAGGTTATCTGTTATCAATGACTTCAGTTTGTCCACTTATCGTAATAAAGGTCCCTCTGTTGGTAAAAAAATCGATTTCTAAAAGAAAATTCTTTTTTCCGGCCTATTATTTTTGGAGCTTTGGTATTATTACCAGCCCGCGATGTTATTGGGGAAAACAGCTATTAACTGCTTTTGTATTCCATTTTCTCGTTTCCCAAAACTTTATTATAAATTAAAATCTTTCCACAACAAGACACATCGTAGATTTAGTCATATCAAAATATAATTTCATCAATTAATAACCGTTTAGTTCGCCTTCGTCAAAATTCCCAGTAAAGTGACACGTTGTAAGGTTGTATATGGTGTAAAATGTCATCAAAGAGGATAGAATCCCAACTTCTGTTGCGTGTCTGCATCATGCTACATCAAAACTTAATGGTTTTGGTATATATTTTGGCATCAATATATTTTAAATAGTAAAAATCATCAAAGGTGGCTGTAGAAATAAAACAATCGCCGACACGATTAAACAATAGCGCTAAATTACGATAATTTTATAATGACCTCAAGTCTATCATCCAAGTAGCATGTGTCGAAATAAAACTCAAATTAAAAGGTTTGAAGAATTTGAAGAATTCAAATTGTGAGTCAAAGTAATTATTCAGAAGTGATTTTAAAAAGAAACACATAAACATAGCGCTCATGAAGTGGAACTTCGGTAAATAGAGTTAGTTAGTCGTCAAAATGTCTATATTTCATTCAAAAATTCATTTATGAATTCAAATAAAAATCTAAATTGCCGAAAAAGTGTTTTAGAGAAATTTTTCAAAAATCCAAAATTTCGAAATTTTCTTAATTTTTCCTCACGTAAAACATTGCAATAGCTTATCCTTCCCTTTTGATTGATAGGGCCTGCAGAATGGCCTAAAAGTACATGTCATACATAGTTTTGGATTGATGATTGATATTCTTTACTCCAGATAAGTACTAGCTACATCTAGATGCAGGATCTTATTCACACGTGATTCTAAAATTTCTGCATCTGCATGATAATAACACGCAGTTAAATCGTAGAGCTCACTGTATTGATTATTCTGCAGGTAGAATCTCTTCCTTTAATTATGCTGTCTACACATGAAAAAGCCAAAGTTTCTGCTTTTTTTAAAATAAAACCATACTGAAGAAAATAAATTTCATAAAATTATACATATGAAGATGTTAGTACAACGAATCAAATTCAAATACTCGTGCTTACGAAAGAAAAGCGTAGGTATCTTCGAAAGTAAGGAAGATACCATACTAAGAAGGAAATTACGTAATATGCTGCACAATATGCAAGAATTTTGTAATTGCAAATTCTTGCCAATATGATATAATCGTCTGCTATTTTAATTATTTTTGTTCTTTAGTTATTTTATTTTATTCAGGTATTATTTTTATTAACTAAAGATTGTACAGTACACATTTGTTGCAACTATTTATTTTGTTTCTCATTTACGACATAATTTGTATAATCTAATACATAATCCGCAGCGATTTTGTGTGAGCGATTCATAATTAAGTAAAAAAGAATAACGATAGATCGTAGTCTCACAAACTCTTTATTGGAAACAAGTTACCGGTAAGAATAACCAATCGTTATTCTTTTTTACTTAATACTTATATACGGTTGTAAAGTTTCCGTATCTATGAATAGATTAATATCATGGTTATTATCGGCAGGTAAATCATTTTCTGTTTGCAAAATGATGGTTAAAAAAGCTAAGATAAACGATAAAAGTTTTAGTTACAGCTTTCTTATTATCGTTAGCTTTTTTTAATTATATGTTTATTGACCATTTACGTAATTTTGTATGTCGAAATGAAAAACATAAATCATGAGTTATACAATTCCATTAAATATATTAATAGAATTTCACACAATCACCAACATTGGATCTACATCTATAGTGTATTTACAGAAATGTTGGCATCATTTCAAAAACTTAGGTCACATTACATTGCAGTGTTTTTTCCTTTGGATTTTTATGTCGTTAAATAAGGAAATGAAAAAGTTCAGTTTCCTTCGATTTATTTCGTTATGTTACGTTTCATCAACATTTTCAAGCAATGTAAATCTCGTCCTACCACCATGCCGTATAATTTCTAATTTTCTTTCTTTTCCCTTTCTTTATTATCCTGTTGAAATATATGACTTTTGTCTTCTTTTCTTTCCCTTTTTACATTTAATTTGTTTCTACATAACGTTTCTTGAGAAGTCCAAGTCAAATACAACACTAAAAATGTGTAAGGTTGTATGAAACAGACGTGTGATATTAACGAAGCGTTCAACATAGATGTTGCTTTTGCATGTGTAAACAAGTGTAAAAGCAAATTAAGTACAAAGAGGAAAAGAAAGAAATCACAGCATTTCAAGGGGATAATGAAGGAAGGGAGGGTGGTACGGAGAGAGGTAGCATAACGAAATAAATCAAAGGTAAAGAGATTTTTTGTTTTCTTTATTTAAAGACCTAAAAACTCAAAGAAAAAAGCATTGAAGATTACCAAAAAAAGGTAAACAAAGGTGTGAAAGGCATTTCACTTAATTCTAGAAATAACACACATATAGATGAGTTTATCGTTTTAATAATTGGCTGTTTATCATATCGATAAACACGTACTTAAGTATAAATACTATATACAAGAAACGGATTTATTGATATAAAGAATACATTTATTAGTGTCTGATGAAAAACTTTAACTTGATAAACGTAATTCATTGTTAGAATAAATTTATTACTTAATATAATTACTTCTTTTGCTGCTTTAACAAAGTCAATGAATACAATTTATTGAACTAATTTTTTCAGTATATTGAAATTATTTAACATGTTTCCAAAAAATATATATGGTGGGCGATCCGGTCGATACATTTTCATGAAATCCGTAAATTGCAGGTAACAAAAACCACGGATTCGATATGGTTTAACTAAAAACTTGTGCTTTATAACGACCGCATAATGCGATAGAACAACAAATAAGTATTAAAACTAATATTTCATGCATTTTTGGAATATAGATGATAAGCAAAAATTTTTGTGACATATTTTTTTATAGAAAGGAATTACCTTTTTGAATCGATGAAAGTCGTTCTTCAATTTCAAGTAGCATATGTGTATTAAGACGTCGGTCAATATTTGATGCAAAATATTCTTTCTTGTAATGTGAAGCACCATCAAAATTGATAGTTGTATGTATTTTCAATTGAGGTGTATGTGTGATAGGCTGCCATTTTCTTATGTTTTGTAGATACTATTTATCTATAACATTTACTTATTGGCAACTATTTTTTTAGGCTGCCTCCGAATTCTGGGAAAATAGAAACATGTGGCTGAATTCATGGAATCTACAAAATAGCAACGATGCGGCTCTGCAAATCGATTACGTTAGAGTGTATGCTCTGTAAAATTTACTGTAAATATAATTTGATTTGATATTAATAAACAAAAAAAAAATAAAATTCTATTGATTTTCAATTTTTCATTTAAACGATATATTCGCATAGTTGCATAACGCTTCGTGGTATTCTGTAGCGATGGCAACAATTAAATGGGCATTTTTTACAGAAAACTTTCCAACACACAAGCCGTCTATAGTAGCATGCTTAATCCGTAGCGTTTACTCAAGATAAACGTAAACGGGAATTTACAAATTCACAGCTCTTCAATAAATAATAAACCCACTGGCCGGAAGTGGGTTTTTTATTTAGATTAGTCACAGAGCGATGTATCCATTTGCTAAAAAATGTATAGTTATCTTTATCTTTTTCGTCTGTAATAAAATAACACCGGACATAATTCCGTGATATTGTAAAAGAGAAACCATTTCAAGGTCATGGTGTTTCAATATTAGGAGATGTAGCAAGGCAAAAGTTTCATACGTACCATTTTCGTGCTAGAAAGAAAATGCGGTGTGCAGTTATATTTGTAGTTATTTGTGGTTTCGCGTTTGCTCGGAAAAAGTGCGATCCGTCAATAACAACAGCTAGCGGAACCTTCGCTCCAACAGACAAGATTTGTCCTGGGGATATAATTTTTCAAGAAGAGTTTGATTCGTTAAATTTAAAAAAATGGCAACATGAGAATACTTTAGGAGGTGGCGGTGTAAGTATTACATTTATATAAGTATAAATCATCATACTTCATACATAATATTTATTTTTGTGCACATTTTATAATCACATCATATGAAATTTGATTTTTTTCGAAATTGAATGCTACTATTTATAATATGTATCAAGTGTTGCATTTGAATCGATTTGAATTTGAAATTTTCTGCTTTATTTATATTATCTCTGCGTAACTAAAGAAACATTTGAAAATAATCATTTAAAATGCCATATTCTATTAATCCTTTAACTCCATCAACTAAAGAAAAAACTAGCTTAAAATAAAAGTCGTTATTTCAAGACGCGTTTTTAGGTTAGTAATAATTAGTTGAGCATTCTTTTACTATCTTCTTTATAAGCATAATTTCGCATTCAAATCGCTAGTTTGCTGACTGAAGTCACAAAGGAACCGACTTCTTGTGTTCTACAGTTTGGTTTAAAACAGCAAACATTGAACAATTGTATTTCAATGTTGAGAAAACAAATTTCGTGTGATGTTTTTACATTTTGGTACTACGTTTGTTTTTAAATTAAGTTACCTGTTAGGGTTGATCTTCGTGAAATATGAGGAATTGATTTTGATTAATTATTATTTCACGTTTTATTTATCAAAAAGGGAATTAAGGAATATTCTTTTTTTTAATTGTGTATTTCAATATTATATACTGGTTATCTCAATCTCAATCAAAATGTTGATAGATAATGAGAGATAGAGAAGATAATGCAAAAGAAAACTTATGGCATCTTTGGAATATATTTTCGTATAAACATGGCAAGCCATGCTCTTAGTTTGTTATTATAAATAGAATACCTTATATGTTATTTTGGTTTTGGTGCCTTTATCTAAAAAAAACCACAATATGGATTTCGTATGTCTATCTTTAATAGATTTCGAGACATTTACCTCAACTTAGGTACATCTATTTCTATCAAAAATTTAGAAATTGCATGCTTGTATATATGTAGAACCTGTATTAGAAACTTTGTCAAATTCAAACACCAGAAATACCATTTTTTTAACACCCTATCCCTTTTCTGTGTCCGTCGTGCAGGAAATCTATAAGTCTAACGTTTTTGTATAATGATGCATATACCTAGCATTGAAAGTAAAGCAGGGTTCACTATGATAAATAAATAAGTAGTTAGCTATTAGTTATTGCAATAAAAATTACAGTAAAGGTTATTAAGTTTGCGCACCCCATATTTCATATTAAGTTACATGGTTTCTTTTTAGATTTTTTGTTTTGATTTTAAATTTTGCTGTCATATTAATATTTACAGCAATTATTGGCAGCTTGTATGAACTTCTATTAAAATATTCCTTCCCTTCTTCTTTTTTATTCATCAAGAAGAAGCAATTCTCTTTATTTGTACGTCAGAATGTTTCCATTAGCATCAAATCTGCTGTAGTTGTAATCTGACAAATGTCTTGGATTGTGGACATCGTCGATCAGGACAGAATTAATAATCCAAGATAGTCAATTTCAGAATGTTTTGTTCACTGCTGTCACAGTGAAACAATTATATTAACACCAGAAACCATTTAATTGCATTTTCTACTTGGGCTGAAAATTTTGAATTAATAACTTATAAAAATTTATTGTCAGTGTATTTTGTTTACTGCTGTTACAGTAACCTCTTTTTCTTTGAATGTTAGACATATGCATCGTTTTACGATATAAAATCACTTGGTATACGGTGGTAAAATATGTGGCGCTAAAAAGATGACGTGTTTGGTGTTTGAATTTGGCAAAATTTGGCGTTCGATACTAAACATCCTATATACTTCGAAGTAGTTCTAATACAATGTCTAGGTAGGGACAAATATACAATCTCGACTCATAAAAATTTACGCTAGAATGTATTTGTATTTCAGAGTTTTTGAAGAAAATAGATATATCTAAATTTAGACAATTGAGGACAACATTCTAAATAATTCGAATGTTGTTATTAGTGTTTATAAATTTTTCACGAATACAACATGTCTTATATACAAATACGTGTTTTATATAAAAAATCAGATATAATTTTTCAAGAAACGAATTAAATTTAATAAAATTAACGCACATTACAAGTGTAAGTACAACCTTACGAAACTTGGCAAAACAAATGGCATTTTTTAAATGAACATTAAATTGATTATTAAAAAACACTGATGTACCCGAATAATAAATTAAACTTTAAATTAACTGCAAAACCGGTTGAAGAAAAACAGAAGAGGAGCTGCTCTTTATTTCAGCGAAGTAGACACATGAATCCCATATTATTTGTTTTATTTCTAGATGGAGAAACCAAAAACGTAATAACATGCAGGACATTCCAATAACATTAACTCTTACAATATTGTTCGCTTCTTTAACGCCATCCCCGGCGCGTTACGTGTTTTGACTCCCGTAGCACTGGCGTGTACGATTTAGTAGCTAATGTACTCCCAATGTACTTTGTTCATTGTTCATACTTCCTTTCGATGATCGTACATTGACCCACATAATTCGATACTTAATTGGCTTTTTATTATTACTATTGTTATTATACTGTTTTTCGCTCTGTATTTAATTAATATGATCGTGATGTTCAGGGGGAATAACAGCAGCTTGCTTTGCAAGTGGCTGATCTTGAACACTTTCGCTATATTTATTTCTGTTTAATTTTATGTTCTTCTCTATATTCTATGTTACAATTTATTAGCCAATAAACCGCTAATATATCTACAGTTCATCAATGAGCGCAAGGTTGTAAGGCTTTAGGCTTCGTAGTCTTTTTTTATCCAATATGATGCCATAAGTATATTTTTAGAGGAAATTAAAATAATTCTAAAACTGTGACCTACAGCTACGGGGATTTTTAATAAAAAGTGGGCTTAAAACTGAAAGTAGAATCCAAAACGGATGAAATAATACAATGTTTTCATATAAAATAACAAAGCCGCAATCCAGCAAAGCCAGCAATCGGAAGTGTAATATTACGAAAATAATTTACTTAAATGGATAATAGGTAACTGCACGTAAGCACCAAGTTTCAGAATTAACATTTTAAATGGAGTACAATAAAATAAATGTAATAATTCTAATAAGTTTTTGGAAAGAAATTATCTACATACAAGTTGTTGGATTGGACAGAAGGAAACATTTCCCGCTTCGAGAAATACTTTTCTTTTAGTTATGTAATAAATCTGTAAAATGGATAACTTATAACTGCAACTGTCCTTTAAACTCTCTAATAGCATCTACAAAATGAATTCCATAAAATGCATTTAAATTATAGATTGTGAAAGGCACGCTGTTCCACAATGTAGTGAAAGCAACACCACATGCCGCTTGGGAGTAAAAGTCAACTTCGTTGGAAATAGTCCTTTAGTAAATTACCAATTTAAAAAAAATAAATAGTATATTTTCCTTTGAAACAACATCTTATTGTGAATTGTTGTGCTAGATCACTATATTTGTCACTTCCTTTTAAATCAAGACTTATTTCTAAGTTGAAATTTGCGATACAGATGTTACTTACCGTTATGAATATTAACTAAATTTAACAAAAATAAAAATAAACAAGTATCCGACCTACTTATATAATTTTTTCTGCCCATCACAAAAGTTTCACTTAGCTTCAATTTTTAGAACTGGGAGTTTCAATGGTACACCAATAACAGAACTAACAGCTTTGTTAATGACGGAGTTTTATATATAAAACCAACACTTACTGCCGATCATCTAGGATATGACGCTCTTTACTACGCTACTTTAGATGTTAATGGCGGCGCCCCCGGAGATCAGTAAGCTTTTCTTCCTTCTTTATCATCACTCGTATTTGTCGTTTCTCACGAATGCGAACTACATTTTTTTATTCAGGTAAATGAGAATAAGAAAGAGGATATTTTTTTAGATGTACAAATCCTCGTTGGTATGGTTGTAGTCGCACAGGGAATGCGGTACATATTCTAAATCCAGTAAAGAGCGCTAGACTTCGCACAGTGGACTCGTTTTCTTTCAAATATGGAAGAGTAGAAATTCGTGCAAAAATGCCTGCTGGAGATTGGCTTTGGCCAGGTTAGTTAATTTTGATTAACATTTGCTTTTAAAAAATAATTGTCATTTTCTTCAGCTATCTGGTTGCTGCCGCGTTATAATGCCTATGGCGGTTGGCCAGCTTCCGGAGAAGTCGATATCATAGAAGCCCGTGGTAATCGTGACTACACCTTAGACGGCCAACAAATTGGCTCACAGATGATGGGATCCACACTGCATTTTGGACCCGATTGGGCGCATGATAGTTTTGTGAAAGCACACTGGAAGAAGGTAAATCCTACTGGATACAACAGCGATTTTCACGTGTATGAACTTGTTTGGGATGCAAACAGCATGAATTTCTACGTTGACAGCGAACTTGTAGGAGGGGTGACTCCATCGAAAGGTGGCTTTTGGGAACTGGGAGGTTGGGGTGACACACTCTCTAATCCATGGCAAGGTGAAGAAGTAATGGCGCCCTTCAATCAAGAATTCTATATTATCATCAACAATGCTGTGGGTGGTATTTCCTACTTTCCTGACCAAGGAGTAAATGCTAACGGAAAACCATGGAATAATACTTCACCACATGTAAGATATTTATTTATCCAGCAGAGGTTTTTAAAAATGTATTTTGAATTAGAAAATTAGTTAGAGGTAAAGCAAAAAATCTGTTGAGTTAATGTAAACAATATTTACTGAAACTAAACTTCATTGCATTCCATGAAAAGGCTAACCTGAATGAGCGAAAACAAAAATACAATAATGCCATAATTATTAAAAATGCTGTATCGAGTGTATACTTTGTGTGTACCAAAAGGAACAAACTGTTTAAAGATAATCTTGTGTATATAACTAATGCTTTTGCTCGACACTGTAAACATGTACAGAAATTTTATCAATCATGCCGGTGATTTATTGAAACTTGCATTACCGCAGATATTATTTTGAATATTCAAATTGAAATTGATACATTTCATTATGTAGCCAAAAGTAATATTTCTGTTGGTTAAAAGGCTTGTTCCAAAGTTTTGCACTAATTAGATGAAGATTGCACCTTGATACAGGTACGTAATAGTTTAATAAAAAAATATGTCACGATACGTAACACACGTAATAGTTTCAAAATGTTAAGTATTCCTAAAAGACCCGTAAACTGAGGCTATTTCTTTTTCTTTGAGTTAGGAATTTCTTTTACTGTTATATAAATACGTTTGTTTTCGGAAATATAACACTAATTTAAACAGTTATGTTATAAATTTTTGAAAACTTCATTTTGAATGTCATTTGAGTCGTAAACGTAACGCATAAAAAATAATCTTGCTAACTTAACATAAAAATTTAGAACGAGTAATATTTGAAACAATCGAATAACCACGTAATTTTCAGAAAGTTTGCTACGAAGTACAAATTCGACAAGCAGGTAACCTGTGGATTGTCTGAAAGAGGGAAAAAGAGTGCCAACGAATTAAATATGTTAGTGATTATTTACGTATTTTTCATTGAATCGCATTTCAAATTTTTCATATAGATAAAACAGATTAATAAATTTCTTGCAATACCGATCCATTACAAAGATTTCATATATTTAATAGCACTTGAAAAACCTCGTCTTAATACTACATACTTACATATCTCTATTACAAAGGTACACAAATGAACAAATTATATTTATATGCACGGTTTTTATTGGCAAGGAATATGATTTAGCGTACTGGTTAATGCAAGTGAAATTATTGATAAGTAGCGACAATTATGTCCTACCAAGGAGGTATCATGTAAGGCATTTATTTGTAATATTTTGGTCAAGTGATGGGAATGTTAAAAAAAGGAAATTGTATAATGCTAACCAAGTGCCAATCTCGTGTTAAGCAGTCAGAGAACTAGTCGAGGGATGGTTTGCTGAACAGTACCCGATTTATGTCGCTGCTTCCCGAACGGCAGGCATGTCTTTCTTTGGCCTAGAGGGCGCCAAGAAATGTCGAGTTTGTCGTTTTGACAGTTGTGGCATTAACTGTGATGGCAACAGCGATAGAAGGTAGAGATAGAAAATACTCTCGAAACCACGCTGATGACGCCGGGTAGGCACAAACATGTCCGTGTGTTAGTGTATTTTTTTTTCTCTCCTTTTGTTGCGTTTGCCGTGAATTATTCCATCAATACCATAAGGAAGCTAAGCTATCTTAGCATTATATTTTTTGGTTATTGTTTCTAGGCATTTTCTGATGCGTTCTGCTTGTATAATGCTAATGCGAAAAAAGGAAGTGATGTACATATGTATGTAACACAATTGAAATGCACTGTAAACTAATTTAATAACTTTTATTGTATTTTTTATTATAATAATCAGCGAACGCTAAAAATTCCTTCCTTTCACTTCGATACAATTGCACAATCGTGCAATTGTGTCCAGCTATTCCCCACTTTTTTAGTTCACTGAATATTGCACTCGGAAATACTCGCATCATTCTTAACTTTATACATAAATTATATGTATTAACAGCTTTTTATATATTATATCGTTTCGCAAATAGCTAGTAGCTACTTACAGATGGGGTTAAAATTTCCAATTAGCGGCTAAGAACAGCGTTTTGTTTACCGATGTTATCAGAAACCACTTGTGTGCAATGTCCAAATGCAGGAGTCGCTTAACTAATGTAAAAACGTTAGAGATATAAATTTTCTTTACAGTACAAAATATTGTTCTATATAAAAAAAATACGTTCCTGGCGTTTGAATTTTGCAAAGTTTGGTCTTCAATACTAAATATCCTATTTATTTCGAAGGTATTTTGAAGCTATGCCTAGATTGAATAGGATGCGCCATTTAATCTCGTAAACATTTAGATTAAACTTCGGATTTTTTGAAGGAAATAGATACATATAGATCTAAATTTTTTGAATTGGGGCTCGAGGACAAAACTAGTATCTCGAAATCTATTAGAAATAGACGTATGAAACCAATATTATATTGGTTTATTTGTAGAAGAGGAAACTAAAAGCGTAATAATATACAGGAAATGTATTACGACGATTTACAAGATTATTATGGACTTTTCCCCATAAAGTTTACTTACGAAAAGTATTCAATGTCGTAGCACTTCAATTTGATTCAATAATTGAATACTATCGAAATTATTCAAAAAATACACCAATTTAAAAATAATGAGTTGTGAAGTTTCAATGAATATCACATTTCTCGATACAACTAAACCGTTTTACATTTACGCAAGATAAAATTCTGTTAAAAACATCTCACATTGATATTGTGGCCAATGTAACACTTATAATTAAATACAACTAGGTGTATTATTCGATCATGATTCTGGCAAAAATTTCGATTGTTCCATTGAAGTAGTTTACAGTTGATCAGAGATAGTATCTTTCAAGTATTAACGATTCCATCAATCTGCGTTTGTCCAAATTTCCATATCTGCTATTTAGGTGCATAATAGGGGGTCATCGTACAATTGCCTGTGATTTTTATCATTCCTAGATGTTATCTGTTTTTAATATTTGTTTACGGACAATTATTTTTTAGGCTGCTATTGACTTCTGGGAAAATAGAACTATGTGGTTGGATACTTGGGATCTGGCTAAAAGCAATGACTCGGCTCTACAAGTTGACTACGTGAGAGTATATGCTTTGTAATTTACTGTTTTATTTATGTTGTACTTGACGATAAAATAAAATTTTAATAACCAAGTAATCGAAAGTGTGTGTTTTTTGTAATATGATATTTTGTTGTCGAGAATAAATAGAATTACGTTGCAAAACAGATTGGCGATTGGAGGCTGAATATAAGTTAGACAGTGCTATGCCAATACATAGCAGTGAACATTATTTGTCTTGAAAAATAGAGAAAAATATTCATTAGATAAACTATGTATTTACAGCAAGTAAGCGAAGACTGTCGACAATTAGTAACTGCGGTAGGCATATTACTTCACAATGTTGCTAGTAAAAAATCATAAACAATGTTTATTACTGCCATATTTTATTCAGTATATAAACAAATACTAATTCATATATTATAGCCACCGATGGAATTTGTCAATGAGAATAAAATATGCCTTTCTCATGTTATCTTTAAAGTCGTCGAACTGAATTTTTCGCTGCTGTGCTGCCTCGAATATTATTCCTTGCGATACTTTTGGTTGCTTGTTATAAATTTGATTTTCTGCTGCTGTACTTACAGTAGTACAATGTATACTTATGTGTATTAGCAATACAGTTTGGGCGATCTTGCTCAGTGTATTCAAATATATCTTTAATGAAATATAAAAATATAGGTCTTCAAATATGAGAATACTTTGACTATCTAAGCGACATTCGATCTCTCTTATTTTCCGCGTGCTATTTCCTTATATCGGCTCACTAACCGGTCTCCACGACACCACATTAATATATAGGGACGTTGGCAGCAGGATGTAAAGGAAATTTGCAACTCTAAAGACGTAAAGTAATAATACATCAATATATCAATAGGTGCCAATACCTAACATACATTATCAACATTGACAATTATGAAAGTATATAAAAACAAATGTCAATTGTTTTCGTAAAACGCAAACCAGATTTCTTCAAAATGTTGACCCGAAGGTGGGGAAAATACTATATGTCTCCCCGTTTCGCCTCGGTCCATAAACAACATTCTCAACCGCAAAATTGCGCTTGCATACCTTGTGATATATGTATGTAACTATTTCCCGCTGCCGGTTACGTGAATGCAAAAAACATATTCGACCGCAAAACTGCACTTACGTCCCTTTTGTGTGTAAATAACTAATTTTTCATTTGACTAATACATATATAAAAGTCGAATTTTCGAAAGAACTTTTTTCTAAAGTCGTACGGTTCAATAAATATCCCTGAATTAGGCAACTTCTTTTATTCATCGGGAAGCTTTCAGCTTAAAGCAATGTATGGTAATAAAAGAACGCTCTTAATAAAATGTTAACCAATTTTCGAAGAATTTGACATTTCTAAAAATATAATATAACAACTAGCTAGAATATTACAAGATCTTGATTTCGCTGACGTAATAGTATTAGCCATGGTGATACTAGTGTTACTGACGATGATTTGAATTTTTTAAATAAATAAAGCATAGTTATTTGTGGTACTAGTGCGTTATATGTCAAATAACACAGGGAAGAAAAGAGTTAAAAGTATAAAATCAACAATTATCAACAATGTCAAAATATTCCAAAAGTATGGAAGAATTAGAAGAATTATTTTATATTCCAGAAAAAATTCTACAAAATGCTCAAGCAGTAAGTTGTGCCTTAATATCAAGAAAGCCAAAAGACCTGTACAATAAATAGCTCAGTAAATTTGAAGAATGGAAACAACGTCGAGTTGGAACAAATGAAAACACTATGCTGAGCTGTTTCTACAATTATAGAGAAAGCTTAGTGCCCTTTTCACTATTGACGAGTTAGGAGCGTAATCAAGATGTATAAAAATATTTGGTATATAAGAATATGGGAAACTGGTTTCCCATATTTGGTTGGAGAGCATATCCTACAAAGCCAAAAAGGCAAGGGTTTCACAAAGAAAATCTATAGAGAAATTCCTAAGCGATGTATATTGCCGTTCAGAGAAGTTCGGTCGGTTGGTAAAAAACATGAAAAGGTTACAGAAACAAACGAAACTACAAACAAAATGCAATTTTATTGTATGTACAGGTAAAAAAGACAAAAATAAATAAATAAAAAGTTATTCTGGCATAATGTAACATACGCCCTTCACTGTAGGCACAATGCAGTTCGGGATCACTTTTCGGTTTTAGATCTTTGGATATAAACTCCTCGATTTTGCCCAAAAACCTCAAACTTTGACTCGCCACTCCAAAGCACGTGTTTCCAATCATCTAACGACCAATCTAGATGAGAACGGGCCCACTGTAGCCGTTTTGCTCTGTTGCCCCGACGTAATAAGGGTTTTCGAATGGCAATGCGTCCATGAAGGTCCGCTTGTTGAAGTCGACGTTTTACCGTACTCGCCGAAACTTGTTCTTCACGGCCGCGATTGACTTCGGCTGCTATTTGTGGCGCTCTTAATTTTCTATCGCGTTTGCTTAATAATACAATTCTCAAATCTTCAGCTTTTGTTGTTTTCCTAGATGCTCCAGGACGAACACGATTTTCTATAGTTCCAGTTGTCCGATATCGCTTTATGATGTCATTTACTGTTGAACTTCTCATATTTATTTTTTCAGCAATTTGTCGCCCCGAATATCCTTCTTCAAACAGCGTAATAATGCGTGAACGTTTTTGTACACTGGTAGACTTGCCACGTGTCATTTTGAAGTAAATCTTCTTAAAACTTTCGCGCAAAAACGATAGATGCACACCAACACACGTTTAACAGTAAAATGAAGCAAATTTATATCTTTACGCCTGTGATAAATAAACAAGAATGATGCTGTGGTATATTTCCTAAATGTATTGTTCGTTAATAATCCCCAAACGACTCATTTCAAAAGATCGGTACTTCCGAGAAATTCTTGGAATGATAATAAAAGGGACTTTATTGTGGTTGTCGCAATATTTCTACTTTACATAATAATTTATGGCTTTAATGCCTTAGAAAAGAGTGTATGCTTAATATTTTTCTAATTTTATGTAATAATAATTGTATACAGTGTGACATAATAGATTTTTATTGTATGACCGAACGTCACTGAACAGCAGTGTATATTGCGGTCAATACATAATGATGAAGGTATTTCCATTTTGTTATGTTTGGCTAAAGCATTTACTTATTTATTTATTTTCTCTATTTCTATTAGTTCGCATTAATAGTGAGAGTATCAGGTGATAGCTGCTGTGATGAGATATTTTCATAACTGATTCAAGACGAACTTATCAAGAATTATAGAAAATAACAATTACCATGCTAATGTTTGTATTCTTCAATTTTTAGATCCATTGGATTCATCGGCCCAAAATGCCGATGAATCAAACCATCGATGAAAATAAGGACGCGGCATTGACCAGTAGATGAACTTCTGCTTAAGGTGCATGAACTGTCGGGATTCGCAAATATTCTCTGAAGTTATTAGATATTTTGTATGGTGCGCGACGATATCTTGAGTGTTTGCCATACTACCCCACAGTCCACTATCTATTAATTTTAGAAAAGTATTTTGGTTTTTGTTTTACGCGCACTTCGCATCAAGTGACAAACTGATAATGTCAATTTTGTCAGTACTCAATTTTTGGTTATACTGCCGATTTCTAGTGACAAATAACCACCAGTTCTGCACCAAATGATAAGTAACATTAAACTATTATAGAACATAATGTAAACTCAGACATAGTATCACCACAACGTTGAAAAATTTTAATTATTTTTTGTAGCATATTGAGAAAATGTCATAGTTATGTATATGGTTATTTATTATAATTTATTTAGATACATATATTCAAAATGTTTACTAAACCAGAATTAATTGGCGCGTTGTGCACAATCTTAGCCTTTCTCAGTGCCGCGCAGATATTATTGACCGGAATATTGTCTTTCGCTTTCCCACATTTTTTGTCTCTGTCACATTGTAATATGGCGACAGCAGCAGGAGTAATTTCTGGTATGGTTGCAGTACCAATGATTATACAACTAAAAACAGCTCAAATGTATGTAGGATTCACTACAGTGACCTACTATATTGATTAATAACTTATGCTTACAGTTCGCCCCTTATAGAATTTAGATACGGTTATACCAGATGGTACCAAATTATAGCTATTGTAGTGTGCGCTACCCTACATTTGGTAGCAGATATTATAGCGTTAACTTCTGTACTCTTGCCGAGGCAGTGGGACATAGAATTTATGAATAAGATGAAAGAATATAAGGTAAGAAGATCATCGAAGAGCGTCGTTGACAATATTCAATGGGCATTGCAATGTTGCGGTTCTGCATCGTACAAGGATTGGTACACTGTTCAATGGACTAAAATATCAACGTAAGTACATTAAGAGAATAGGAAAGAAGTCTTTGTTGAATGAAACATTTACTGTTCCTTTTCATATTATATATGAATAGTGCATATTGTAATGTACTGTAACTGATTACTCAGTCCATGATTGGAAGAACGCATTTAATAGTCACAAAGTCTCTTACCTGAATACACCCAATTTGTGGTTTAAATGTAATTGAACGTACAACGTTGAACATTTGGAATGAACTATACAAATTATGTGTAATGCTTACTTTAGCAGAATCGCTTTCCATTCCCTTTCCCTATATAGTGAAAAGTAATTTTTCTGTTTATATTACATACTATTGTTAACAGAGTTGTCTTGCTTAAAATATGCAGTAAATGATGTGACTATAATCACCACAGTGGGGATTGACGACCGTCTCTAACGCTGACGCTTGAAAGAGAGTAGGATACAATCACTGCGTGTATATGCATTAGGGAAACAGTACACAGTCGGATGATACTACTTCTGCGTGTTTGTCCCACTAAATACGCTAACTACTAACCTAAAGATAAAATATGAGAGGCGTAGATACATCAAACGGAAAGCATAGTTTAATTCCCGATATCGCAAAAACATTAAACAAAGATAAATTAATTACTAAAACATACTCTTAATTTTCTGTTGTGTTCGCTTACTTGTTAGAACATCTTTAAACATAGAAAAGCTTCTTTTTACATCACAACTTATGACAGGTGACTAGTGAAGGTGGAACCTATAAGCGTTGTGTTTACTAGCGGTTTCGTCACTTTCGTTGCACAACAGGTTTAATATTAACAAATCCGGGTTGCGGGTAAAAATTCCAACAATTTCATTTCAACATTTAATCTTCCAATTCCATCTTTTAGTAGTATTGTTTGAGATTCAATGTATTTTATTTTTTGAGGTGTATCACGAAAGTATTCGTTAATAAAATGCAAATTAGTTTGTAAAGATGGATTCCGAGTTTTACATTTGCTTATACTTTGTGCATCCTAATTTAAAGTACTTATTACATCAGCAACCTTCTCCAAATTGTTTGCGTAAAATGAAGAGACCAACCAAGCCTTTATCTCGTTACGACTGGAGACGAAGGTAAGGAAAGTGTTGACCATTTGTCTTTGTATAAAGCAACTCTTATAGGTGGTTTCAAGAAAACTTTTTTGGTGTGATTAATTAATTTATTAACATTCGGAAATTGCTCTCTAATAATAATAGCTAGCTAGAACTAGCCTCGGCTAGCAATTATCCAGCTTTAAGCAGCGTGACTCACAAAGAGCAAAGTGTTCTCCCGTTCCCATATATCTTTAAAAATGTTAATACTATTGACACCTACTTCCGTCTATATCAGCATTTATCCGTTCTATTATTTTGGTGACCATTAAATATGGCTTTGTTGGATGATCTGTATACAGAAGACCAACAATGATGTGAACTACGCTTCCTCCTAACGCATCCATAGTTTCGTCTGCGCTTAACCAGTAGTCATTGTCTTCCGCATCGGCTTTAATGCTGTTTATGACTTTAATGTATATTTTTGGGAGATAGTTTTTTCGTAACATTAATTCGTCGGGAATACTTCTACCCGTATATTTGACCAGAAAATTTTTAAAGAATGAATCATGTAGTTTTCTGAAGAGTATATTTGTAGCCACAAGGGCTTCACAGATATCGTTATAAAAATTCTCATTGGAGTCATCAAGATTGCGATGAACATCGACTTGTATACTGCAAATAGAAATTTTTTGGAACACATTACAGCACCGAACAAATTATACAATAAACGTCTGTGTCGCTGACAACTTTGAAACAATCACGATCCTTAATCCAGGTATTCATGAGCTCTTGGCGGAGATGTTTATTAGGTGACATAGTAAATATAAAAGAAAACAGCGAAAACAAAATTAATATATCTGCGCAAATTTAAAAAAAAGCAACTCCAATAATAGGCGATAAAAGGAAATCAAATTTAATTAAAATAAAAAGGAACGCCGAAAATGCTCAATTAGAAGGTGGAAGAGTAAACTAAAACTAATGTGAGAATAAAGATGATAACAATAATCGAAAACAAAGAAAAGTAACTGTTGAAGAAACTAAATAACTAGCACTATATAGAACATGTATTAACAAAATCCTAGCCTCAGAAAACGAATTAGAAATGTAGAGAACAAAGCCAAAGATGAAGCATGCACAACCATGCTTTCTAACTACACATTAACGACTGAGTCGCGCGGAGGGCGGAGAGGGTATAATGTCGTACGTATGATTCTGACCCATGCTCTTAAGATTCAAGAAATCGCATTATGTAATTTTCCCTTTAACTAAAGTTTTTAATTGTCAGTGTAATTGACATTAAACATTAAACATCTTTTGACAAATCAGATTGAGACGTTTGTGATATAATTCAAAAAAGGCCATAGTTATTGAATTGATGTTATTATGATGAGATTAAGAGATAATGTAAAGGCAATAGCAAAAGAACTAAGAAACAAGATAACTATCCTCAGAGCAAAGAGGAAATTTTAAGAGACTGGGACTATTGAAAGGAAAGTGGGCACTGAAAGAAGCAAAATATCGAATTACGAACAAGATGTGGCATTAGTCGATTTTCTTCAATCCTTTTCAAATAGCGATTAATGCTGGACCGATCACTGATTTTTCTGAATCTACGAGGACTGCGAGAAGAAGAATACGAGAGACAGAAGTACGTAATAGATCTGTTTTTGTCATCAAAGTTTTATAATAATAAAAAATTAACAACTCCAAAATTTCTTATTAAGTGTACAACCTTTGGCCGCAACTGTAGATATGAGGACGGTATGGGAAGTATCCGTATTTGGAGACAGACGGGGCTTTAAAATCTACATTACCGATTGCGAGTACTATATACAGTTTATATATTTGTGGAATCATGGAAAAAGAATAATACCGGTCAGTGATTCGATTTCTTTTTTTGGATGGGAAACGTGTGCAGACGTCAAAGAGAAGTTGGTTGCAGTCTATCAGGATCATGCATCCTCGATGACTACCAGATACTGGTTTGCGGAAGCAAGGATCCGTCTTTGACGAGGAGCAGCGAGGTCATCCCATTTAAGGCTGTACGGACGATATGATCAGTATAGTTCAATATATTATGTTAGTAGTCCGTTGGGTGAAGATGTGCGCAAAACGTGTGCAAAACATCCTTCACGAAAAATGGAATATGAGAAAGCCATCCGTGAGGCACCTATTTCACAGATTTCGCGTCTGCTGACGATTAATCAAAAACGGAATAGCGTGTTAACTTCAAAGCAATATTTGGACATGTTTAAGCACAGTACGAGTGAGCTTCTGCAGTGTTATGTGATTGTAGATGAGACAAGGATATAACACTACAAGTCAGGAGTCAAAGGTCAGTCGGCAAAATGGATTTTTGTCGACGAACATGTACTAAAAAAAGCGAAGACGATTCCATCAACCGGCAATGTTATGGCGACGATTTTTTTGAATTTTCAAGACATAATCTTAACTGATTGTTTGGAGAAGGGAACGGGGCAGTACTATGGTAATTTATTGGTTCGATTCGACGCTGTATTAAGAGAAAATTGACCCACGTGGTAAAAAAATACACCATTCTCGGGACACAGCCCACTCTAGTTTAGTTATGATATTAATTGGTGCCTCATCCATTATATAAAAAAAAAAGTTTTTTTTCTTATGATTTCTTTCATTCGATTTAATGTATATATTTACATTTAATCGTCCTGTAACTGGGCAAGTCTTGGTTACTTATAACGGGCTTATGCCCGTTTTAATTCTAATAAGCAACCATTCATTTTCCAGTAGAAGCACCTTGGTAGATATTATTCGCGATGCATCAGGATATACTGAAACTGCAAAGGAGTTAAATGCTGTCCCATTCTCATGTTGCGCCAGAAAAATCTTGGAAACATGTATGCATTATAACGTAGTACAATTCGGCACGAAAACGATCAGCGTTGGTGGTTGTAGTTTCAAGGTGAAGCATACCGCACAGTTAATTTTATGGTCCGAATTTGGGGTTTACGCTACTTGCATCTTGATAGAGGTAAGCATTTTTTGAATTATCGTGTACATTTTTAAAATGAATTAGTTTCAGAGTATCATTTTATTTTGTCTAATCAAAACTCCCTCCAAGAGCATAGACGAAAACAGCGAGCTGCGATGGAAGAAGTATTTGTATGGCGTCGTAAACATTGCTGCAACATTAGGTATAATTCTACTTTTTGTTTTAGTTGTAAAGCTAGGATCTGGAGGGGCAGCACACCTTCGCGACGATGTAAGTTCAGACTTGAACAAAGCAAAAGTTAATAAGTAGGTATAAATAATAGGGTTATTGGTAAATTGCAGACATGACCGGGCGTCGTATTGTGTATGTGCTAAAATTGAAATAAACATGTCTAGCATGGTTCATAGTTTCTTTTTCTACTGGCTATAGTAGCATAGCGAAAGTTACTGAAGATGTAATTAGCATCGAAACGTCAGTAAAATTTTTGTAATCGATGGCAATTGTGGCTTTGTATGGTTTCTCTGATATCGTAAATTCGATTGAAGCCGATCAAAAGATTTTCAAATAATTGAGGAGCAAATTACTATATTTTAAAGAAATTAGAAATACTTCCCGTATTTAAATTATTTTTGCTTCAAACCAAATAGAAGTTATATAATTTCGCTTTATTCTTTCTCTCTGAGACTTAACTTTCGCAACTTATATAACAAGGTTAGCTAGTTAGATTCTAAGTAATAATAAAACCCAAACAAAATATAAAAATATATTTCATCGCAATTAAATACACGAATACATTTAACATTTGTACAGTGTGAAGGAATTCATACTTATTTAATTTGTCATTCGTCTCAAATTTGAAATAATTACACATTTGAAACAACTAAGCTTATTTATACAAAAAAAAATCATGATGATGAAGATGGCAATGTTTAAATATACATTTTAAATTACGTTGTTGGCATTAAATATATTACTATCTATACCGTATATGATGAATTTAACTGTGAGAATCTTGAATCCAACGTTGTATTCTAAAGAAAGTGGCCAAGTTGTAAAGAACAACATTTGAATGGTTTCTTGTGGTCAAATCTCTCAGTTATATCCTTTTCAGTAATGTTTGGTTGTTATACGGTGTGAAGACACATACAAGCTAAGAAAAATTTGGCAAGAATTAAATGTTAACACTTTGCTTCAGTTCCAAATACTGAAAAGGTACGTGTATTGTACAATGTTTATGCTCCACAATTAGGTGGCCGCGCCTGTGCGAGGCTCCGACGACCAAAACGGTTTCGCCTTTGAGTAGTACCGTACCGTCACCGCTACTATCTTCTGGATAAGTCATCTTCATAACTCTCGTTTGAGGATAGCCTAGCTTAGTGTTACCGGCTACGGTATATGACCTGCTTGGAGGTACCGGTGGCGGCCTCTCTAAGTCCAACCCAAATAGGTTACACGTCTGCTGTATAATCTTACTATCACATTTCTCGTTTGGATCTGGCGGAGGTGTACCAGCTATTGGCTGAGGTCGAGGACGTGCAGTGACTCCGCCTGCAACTACTCTGTTAATAGTCGTTTGAGTGTTGGTTATATGCATTTCTTTTTCTCTCTTTATTAGCGACCATCTATATCGGCTTTTCCAACCGCGCCACACTGATTGGATTATCGTAGCCGATTTTTGGCGTTTCTCGTTGCGCAACTTCTCAAGTTGTTGACGGATGCCTTCGCTTAAGAAGATATGACGTTTACCTAGAGCCCAACTTGTTGAAACGGCAGTGCTTTGTTCTTTGGATATCAGATCTACTACCTGCTGTAGGATAACATGGCAATCGTCTACTACTTTTTCTTCGGTTCGATGTAGCCGAGTGAAAGGGGCTAATAATCTGTAACGAAATTGATATTATTTACGCGAGTAAACGAGTAGTACAAACACATTCATAGTGTTAAAGATTTAACACATAAATTTTGATATTATGTTCATATACTTTCAATACAAAAAGTTAATAATGTGGGCATTTGAGGTTTCTTGCTATCTAAATGCATTATATTAATCATCTATTTTGTAAACAGATTGGTTTGCAACTATTTGTAGTCATTTAGTTTTATTATTTTTTCAAAGTTTGATATTAACGCATTCTCTGGATGATAACGCGTCATGTATTTAAAACCCTGCGTTTGTTTGAACGAACAAACTTAAATTAACTTGAAATAAAAAAAATTGTATATTACTGTGCTTGAATTTGCTTTTAATAATAAACCAATATTCGAATACCATTTATCATACAGCGACTTGAACTAAAAAGGTTGACTGTCTCGTGCCTTTGCTCCTATAAAAATGAAAATAAATATATGTGAAAAATCAGGGCCAAAAGACAAGGATATCACTTTTAACTACGGGAAAATCAAAGGAGAAAACCATCGATACTGTTTTGCCTCGCAATCTTTCAACTCTAAGCAAATAAATATGAAAAAACCTCAATTTTAAATGTAAGTAAATAGGCTTTCAATACATTATTATTACAAATACCACAATATTGTATATAGATTTTCCCAGGCCATTTAGGCCAATTGCTTTGCTACTCTTTTCCGATGCTTCCTACCCTTTGCTATTGCTGTGTATCCTCTTATCTGTTTATTTTCTTGCCTTGTGGGATAGCGTCTATCCACTTTCTATATTGGGGTTTTCCACGTTATTTTGTTGATTGCCCTATCGTCACTTATTTTATCGTTTGACTCTCACTTCTTCACTTACAGTTCAAATACGGCCTTGCCCATATATCTCAGAAACCCCTACGACCTCCAGGAAACGTGTTCAACGAGCGAAAGCGTATGCACATTGGTCTATTAATATTAATTATTGTATTGTATCTTAAACGCGGCGTTAGACGTGTGAAGATGGGGGGTGTATGTCAGTGTCCGAATATCGTTCATCATACAACGATGCGAATTTAAATATTGGAGCCATCCGTATTAAAATTATTTGAAAATGAAAATCCCAATTCCTACCTCAAACAGAATAATGAGCCTTGCCACCGTTCCAACGAGGCGTTGCGAAAACAGGATATATACTTTTTAGACTGGCCTGCACAGTTCATGAATTTGTCACACATTGAACATCTATGGTCCATTATAAGAGGCAACATCGCTAGACAAAAACGCGAGTCATTAGGAAAATCTAAAGGTGCAAGTCATTATTTGTTTGCTTTCTTAGCCTGTCACTCTCTTTTTTTCCACCAAACATTCTACGTATTTGAAGGAAAGAAGGTAAAATCTCAAACTTGTTTTGAACTTTTGCATTTATCACTTATGTTTCGCTATCATTTGGAAAGATTGCTCTAAACACAGTTATATGTAATGTTATCATTGACTTCGTGCTTATTTGTTTTGGCTTGATTATGTTACGCAGCCATCTGCACGCCTATTGCTTTTTGCTCTCCGAAGGTTATCTCTACGTTCTTCTTCACATTTGTCATTGATCGGAGTTCCTAAATACTTCAAATTATCTAGTATTTCGAATTCTAAATATTCTCTTTAGGTAGTTCTGAGTATTAAGTTTCCTTTCATCTTTCTCATATAATTGATTTTTATTTACATACATATAATGACTTTTTTGTTGGCTGATTTATATTTCTTTCTTTTTGACTGATTCTATAAATTGAGCTATTTATTTTAACTATTTTTTAATTCTAGTGATTAGCAGCATTTTACACGCGTATACAATAATCATAGTAGACTTATTACGCTAGAAAAAAAATGTGTTATTGTCCATTGTTCCTGCCTATTTGTGCTGCTTGCTTTAATCACAGCTTCAAAATACAAAGTTGAACAAAATGGTAGACGGTAAGTCGCCTTGTTTTATTTTACTTGTGTCCTTTGAAGAGCTATGTTTCTTTATCTTTCTTAATTTAGATAAATTTTTTTGGAATATTGGATTCATGCAAAATATTCATTTCTGCTCTCTGAATCATACGTTTCCTTGAAGTTTAGGAACGACATTCGGAGTGGAATTTCATATTCGTAACAGGTTGCTAGCAATTGTTCAATCATAAATCGTTGTCGCTAATTCTTCCTAAATGCACATCAGTATCCCCCAGTTTTTTTCCTGTGTAGTTTTCTACTTTCATTCTAAGTTATAAATCTATAAAATTATCTTACATGTATTCCGTATGTGTTATAATTGCAATCAGCTACCTTAAACCTTTTGTTAAACACCCATATGCACATGTACTAATTAAGGAAAAATTCCAAAAAATATTGTTGGCAACTAACAATAACAAAAATTGTTAGCAATTATCTGCAAACAATAACAAAAGTGTTTTTTTTTATAAACCTATCAAGTTATAACTTCTGAGCTGGAATAATTGCTCTGTTATATTTGCGTATTCCAATGTATAGAGGAAATTTCATCACAAAACGATGAGAAAGTCAGATTACGAGATGTAGTTGACCTTTTACACGATGAAGTAAACTCATTACTATTATTAACCATAATTTCCGATACCGAAACCCATTATATGTCATTATATGGCTTTCATGCAGTATTGTTTGATATTTTAAAAGGTTTTACTAGTCGATAGAATTTTTATATGTCGTATAAGCAGTTTACCATCTTGCGAAATTCTAAATAGAGAAAATATCACAAACCTGTAGCGAGCGTTAAAGGCTTTAAATCGCATTCTATGTGGATAACCACCGGCCATCAGGTTTACGGTTTCCAGTATTTGTAGGGATCGAACCTGCCGGACGACCGTGCTCCGATCGAATCGGTTCGGCGTTTCCTGCGAGTTGCTGCGAATGCATCGCACGAAATGAGGCCGAGCGTGAACCAGAGTTCTTAGCAGATTGTCTAGTCGTGTGTGAAAATCTTGCGTTAGCGTTGAGACGGGCTCGTCGCCGTTTAGAAGATCAGCGTGCGATGTCGGCGATATTCTAAAGCTTACACCCCTGGGCACATTCTCCACCGAGTACAAGGCCTTCAATTCGCTGCCGAAGAGATGTGTGGCGAAACCGAAGTTGCAGTTGTGTTTGTAGAAGACAGCGACTAGATCGTCTGGCACCACGTCCTTGTTCGTATCGAGGAAATCCGTAGCATCGTAGACAACGCGACCGGCGAAATGCTGTATGCCAAAGAGACGAGGTTCTATCGGCTTGGGATCGAATAATCGCTGATTGTGTTTGTGGTGAACTTTAATCTTTGCGACGTACGCCTCGGCCGTGCCACGAATGGAACATTCACCGTCTAACATACCTGAAAGTTACACATTTTGATTTAGTGATATTTCTAGATTATTAATAAATATTGCCAGTGAAATGTCATTGGTTCAATAATCAAAATCTTTTTTTACGATGCAAAACTTATTATCAAATCTTTAACATCTTTAAAGAAGATAAAGCTGTATCCACAAATACTCACTTTCTTGAGTTGTTATAAAAACGAGCTTTTGGTGCTGCCAGCAGTACGCATTATCATTTTGTATCTTTCGATGCACTTGATTAAGTTTTGAAAAGGCTTTAACTTCAGCAATTTAGCTGTGTGAATTACCGTACTGTTGTATGTTCAGAACTCTATTAAACAGCTTAATGTATATTTGTGACTTCATTCATACCAGACTATCAAAAAGTTGAAAATGTGTACAACTTTATTACACATTATACAAATAAAAAAAAAATAAACACTTAAAAGTACTCGTACTAACAACTCCACCGTTTCGTCTGCCTTGTTTCTTCTGATTAAGTATTAACGTTGTTTCACGAAATTTAGCACCAACTCCAAAAAATTCTATAGAAAAACATTATTTGGATACTGTTAGTTAAGCAGTTTGCTTTATTGGCAAACATGCACAATTATTGTTTTCGAAGAAGACAATATTTTAAAGAAGCTTTCATAGTTAGAATTCTTATATTTATTATTGCTATGTGCTTTGTACTTTTTCACAGCTATTCGATTTAATGTGCCTTTATACTATTCTTTGATAAAACCCCATTAATGGAAATGCGTGACTTTTTTGGTAAAATACATTTCACTGGAATTTTATAAAGAGCTGTGTGGCACTCACTTCATTCTAAAGTCAAAGTTATAAGAAATATGTAATATCTTGAAAACAAACTTGATCTATGTACTTCATTTTATTTAGATATAACTAGTAATAACTGTTGAATCTATATATTATTCTAAGTATAAATCGTACTTACTTAATAGACCCGTTCTCAAGGAAGAAATTAAATCTATACAAGGTACATTATCAACGTAGTCCACTTCAACTTCACAATTTATTCCCTCGTCTCTGCAAGACTCAATGCTCGATTTGAATATGTGCGTATTGTAGAAATGTTGCATCGTCTCGGCGCACAAGTTGATGCACAGGTGTTCCAGTTGGCTAGGTTTAGGTTCCTCAAATCCAAACATATCCAAAATACCAATGAAACCGTCGGTTGCGTGTCGTACGGCATTATTCAAGGCCGCCATGGATTTGCTGCCAGCATTTGTTCCACCGATGGTCGACGCATGCTGGCTCGTAACTTCGACTTGATTGTGTACCGATTCGTTTGAATCGGAGCTTAACGTACCCAGCGTAGAACCTAGCCGTTTCAAGCTGTTTGCTCTTCGAACGATCGTTGCAACAGTTCTACAGTAAAGAGCTTTCGCTAGACAATCGCGAGTCATATTCGACATGTTTGCGTCGCACACTGATTTTACTAACTGACCTCTGGCATTATGGGTTCTCGTGGTGAGGCCTCTGAATAAAGCGGCTCCTGATACACCCAAGAGTCCTGCGACGGCGTTCAGTTCTGTATCGCCTTTTACGTCTACTTCAATACCTTTTCCATCAATAAATTGCACGTTTCCCAATAACAGTACAGCGGCTAACACCCTTACCACATCCAGAAAGGGAATTCCAAGAACTCCTAGACACGTTTTCCAAGCCTGGAATCTGGGCACATATGTTATACGTAAGTTACATGGAATATAATTAGCTTACAAGAGTAGAGTGGTAAGCGGTGTAATTGTTATACGCTTCTAGATAAGGCTAAGAGTCTATCAATAAAATTTAGAATAACTTTCCGAAAATACAGTCTAATCAAGTGAAATTTGTAAACCTTTCCCATATTTCTAGATTGTGAACAACTACAATTGTAATGGTAAACTTATGGTCTTCATTACGGAACTTTCTGAAAATTAATAGTCGTTCTATATTTAATATTTACAATACGCCTAGAAGTCAGGTTAGTCCCCAAGAAGTATTACAAATAATTCTTCTTTTTCATGAGACATACTCTCAGAGATACGTGATTAAATTGTTTAATAATAACTAGTCTCTGGTACAAAAAAAACTGCTAAAACATAAAGATATTAACAAGACAAGAAAGGAAAACAGCGTTTGATCAAATTTTAAGGTTCAGGAAAACGTCTGGTAATATTCCGGGAACAAAGTTTTAGTGACTACTGGAAAGAACATTTGGTCAAAAATTGTAAGAAGGCAGATAAAAGTTAATCTTTTCCCTAGACAAGTTGCTACTGGTCAGATACTCTAAGCAATGCCTAGAAAAGATTTGTTAACTTACTGAGTTGGGACAATAATATTCACAAACAAGTTTTGATTTTGTATTTCTAAAAGCAAGATCTTATATTGTCCAAGTGAACCCTTAATGATGTGGAGTAGAAAAGAATGTTGGTGGCCGCACAGAATTCATTGCCTCAATAAGGAATAAAAAAAGAAAGATAAGAGGTATAAATTGTTGTCCATCAAGAAGACAGCAATCTACATCTTGCGTAATAATCTTGTTTATAACCAGACATTAACCAATGTGAAGAATAATTCGTTGCAACGCCTTGTTTTTAGGAAATACACCTGTCACTATAGTTAAAAAAAAATTCTCGACAATAAAATAGAAACTGCATTCTGCGTGTACGACATCATAATCAAATACGTGTTGAAGAACTTAAATTCCGAAAGCGTTTCGTATTAGTAGACTCTGATAGTAGGCACGTCCGTAACTATTGTAACTGGTAACATTCATTGTTAAGGATGTTTTTCAATGATCCTCAACGATATATCAGTATCGAAAAGCGCGGATTGTGGCAAATTACTCTACTAATAGGAATGCAATAAAAAGATGAAATGTTTAGCTTTTCGAAACAAAAACATACTTGCAAGCTAACAGTAATCGCAAGATTTAGAATGTATACGGAGAATTGCTTTTACAGAAGTAATAGGTTTTATCTTATTAATTTTTTCGTAGTAAAACCTTTAGAATTTACGCTATGAGAATATTTAACGATTGTTCTTACGTGCTCAGTGCAGATGTAGAATACAAGAATAATAACTTACCTTGTAGCATCTTCCGTAACATCTTGCCTCGTATCTCCGTGTTGTAAATATCGCAGGTTGGACGGTGAATAGCCCTCGAGATTTAATTTGGCCCGTTCGTCCGTAGAAAGACCGGCCAGCATCTGATAAAATATATGGTAGTTTTTTTCGCTCGGCAACGGTCTTATCACCCTCGTTTGATCTAAGAAATAACAGTGGATTTTCGTCCTGTACAAGGCGCCATCTGTAACTTGCACTTCAATAAATTGGCCCTGTAAGCATCACGTTCATCGTTTAAGAAATGTGGACGCGCGCGTCGGAAAGTGGAACAACTGTAGATGCACAGTAATACATACAATTCTACTAGACTCTGAATTTGTCGCCGTCTTCGCCGAACCGAGGGATCTTAAAACGGTGAAAGCGGCAGCTAGGTGTTTAAAGGCGTCCGTTTCTGGACCACCGCCGGCAACAGCGAATAGTTGCCGAAGTAGTAACATCGAAGCATGGCTTTTTCCGGAACCGCTTGTTCCTATTTACAACGAATTAATAGTATTAATATTACATTTACTCTCTCTTAAAGTTTTGTCGAAGAAGCACATCTGAGTGACATTAGTGTAAAAATATATGCTTAGAGAACTTTTCTTGATTTTAACGGCTTTAAGGCAGTTCTTTTAAGGTTTTTATAAAGAAAACAGCATATTTTGTACGTTTCGACAACTATTTTTTTATTGTCTTCTTCAGATTTTTCTTTATTATACGTATTCGATCTACATAAAACGCGTCACATCATCAACATTTAAACAACTTTATAAACATTATCAAAGCATTTTAAAATTCCTAAAATATTCATTTTTCGTTTTGGGGATCTCACCAGGAAGTGCATCGATCAATATATGAAAGATTACAAAATTGTTAAAACTTGAACCAGTACACTAAAGTCGACAAGTGCTATTGAAATAAAATATTTTTAATAATTTGATACTTCCGGTTATATCGGACCTATGGAGTCGGCTACATGTCTCAATTCTTGGGAGAGAGCGTCGAGAAATGGAAAAGGCCCGTTTAACTAAATGAGCTTTCTCATCGAAAGCTATTTCAGCAAACGAAATATCCGAAAAACGATACACCGTCATTGTACTCCCAAGCAGCCTACCGCTCCTAGTAAAAATCCTCCAGAGACCTTGTTAAAAATCTTCGACATATTACCGCCAGTCAAACGTAAATGTTTACCGGATGTCTTGTTCTTGTGGTAGTGTATACGTCGGGGAAATAAAGCGGTCGGTTAGCAAAGGTGTGGCGGAACACGAGCATTGTACTAGAATGCTGCGGATATCCGACTCTGCATTAGCCGAGCATAAGTTGGTAACCGACCACCACGATATCAAGCTTCTGTCCTGTGAACCATACTATTATTCTAAAAAATCCGAGAAGCTAATGAAATCCACAAACGTACTAACAATCTCAATAGCGACAGTGGTTACGTGTTACATTTTTAGTAGAAATCTCTCCTACTCGAATTTTCTAATTACAAACCGTCTCGTATGCCTCGTTCTTTGCCCAACCGACCACAATCATTCTTCTCACAGCAGCAGTATAACATGCGAATTATTTTTGAACAACTTTATCTGAGCAAATGAAGGCAAAGAAGGGGCAAGGGCAAAGGGGGGAAAAGGCAAGAAATGGACTGGCAAACACGCGCAATTCTCATTATTGGAGCAATTCAAATCCCTGCGTAGTCAGAATGGAAAAAAATCATTATTAACTGGATTGTTTCACATTTGGAAAGACTACATAAGCTACATTCTCATTGCTGGGCACTTGTTACAATACATATTTTCCTAAATATGTTGAGAAGTATCCATTTTAGATACGTAATCAATACGACACTTTTTTTTTGTAAGGGCAGTTTGTTTTTACTCTTTTTCGATTTGAAAGTTTAAACGCAGCTATCAGACACGCTGTATATTTTCGAAAAATTTATTAGGTTTCTAATACTGCTCTATACGGTCAACAGTTCTGTAAAATTTTAATTTTCCGAGTTAAACACTTTCACATTTATAAAGATTTACATGCACTCGTCCATCTGTTAAAAATGTTCAAAATTTTTGAATTATCGTAAGAAATATCGACGTTTTATGAAACAAATCTTAAAATTGAATTAGGAATTCAAGTATCAAGTGTCAGATTATTAAAAATATTTTAGTTCAATAGCACACGTCGGCTCTAGTGTACTTCTAAGTTTCCAGAATTTTCCATGTACTACTCATTTATATCTCGATCGATGTGGTCAGGGTGAGGCATTCTCTATAATTGAAAAAAAAATATTTTCTGAAGACAACAAAAAGAATAGTTGTCGAAGCGTAAAAAAATGTTTTTTTTTTTTAATAAAACCCTTAAAAGCACTACTTTAAAGCCCTAGAATCACGAAAACTTCTTAAAGTAAGTACAACAGATCAGCTAAGAAAGAGAAATTGCTTATTATACAGTGTGATTCATTTGAAATGCAAACACCTCTGTAGAACCTATATTTTACACTAAAATGAAATCATCTTTTTTGATATATAGCGAATCAGAAACTCTACTTCTACACAACATTTCAGAAGTTCATCTATATTTTCAAGGCATACTATTAATATTTTTCAAGTTTGAAAATAGCACAATCTTATTAGGCTACCCCATTAAATTCAGAAAATCCTAAAATGCTGTTAACCAATATTTCACTCAAATATATTTAGTAATAAGAAAGTTACGAGAGAATCATTTTTCTTAGTTTACAGTGCAATGCAAGCCAAATTACAGTGCCTTATTTTATAAATCTGGTTCTTACAACATCTACTGACCAAAGAAAATCAAAATTTATGAAAAAAAAAAACAACTAAAACTTAAGTAAACAAATGCAATTCCTTAATCAGATTTACTCCAACAATTGTGTACAATCACTCAATTGAAAATGAAGTTAATGAAATGTAACTGTCAATATCTCAGCCTGTACTTGACTCGATTTATAAATTATTAATTAAATTGCATGTATTTTACATTAAATAACAATTACTATTAGCAATTGAAATAAGATGCTGCAGAACAAAATTGCAATAAATAAAAGTAAAACGAGATTATTTAAAAAAGTCAATGTAATTTGGTAGATGTATTTGTTATATTCAGTTTTTTAATTGTAGTTAGATTTTTTAATGGTTATTTGTAATTTTCCGATATATATAATAAATTTAATTTAAATTTTGATCTACCTTGGCAAAAAATGAAGTTGTTGTTAAAACCATTCCAACAATTTCCGAATATGGTGGTGCAGTTAGATTTTTAATAATAAACTTGCTAATAAAATTTGACTATTTTCGACCTCCAAAAATAATAATTATTGTGCCTTGAAAATTTAAACGAAGTGATCCATTGAAAGTTTATGAACATGTAATCACAATTTAATTCCTAAATATTAGAGTTAAGCATTGTTATCTATAACTGAAACAGGAACCAGTTGCTAACTTACTCATTAAGAAATAAAAAGAATAGATCACATTATATAGATGTCTAAGGCTTAAAATTGATTTGGCATATATTCCAGTAGAAGAAGACACATTTTCAAGTGAAACACTTTACACATTTTTACATCGTAACCGTAAGAAACATCGTAAATCGTACATACGTGATGTAGAATTAAATTTTGCGTTAAACAGTTGCAGGTACCTATATACATAATTCGAAAATTCAATTCATTTAAAGCATTTCTAGCAATTGCTTCAAAACGTTCTTTTTGCGCATTCATTTGATAATTTTGACTACTGTGTTAGAAATCAAACATGGCGACAAAAGATAGTTGTTCCCCCACAAAAATACTCAATGCTTTTACAAAACATTAAGCATAAGTAATTTTATTGATTTTTCAAAATTTAGTAGAAAAAAAGTAGATACAGCGAAACATTGTTCTTTAGTTTACAATAACAGCGTTAACAATAATGATATGTATGTAATTGTTCAATTGTAACGCTGTATCATTTCGTACATTCTGTCTGTCAATGTACTTAATTAGGTATTGAAAACATTTAAATTTTCAGCAACTTAGCCGTATGAATTCGATAATTCACAGGGCTAACAATACGATTATTGTTGTATGTTCAAACTAGAAAAGGCTGAAGATCAAGTCCAATGTTATCCATGCCAAGAAGATTTGGAAACGGCAGAACACTTTCTATGCAAATGTTACGAACTCTAATATTGTGTAATTTTCAAGAATATTTTATTTGTTTTTCATTTTTCATAAAAAATAAGAAGCAGATCCGAGACAAACATAAAATACAGAAAAGCAAGGAAACCGCATATACATGAAAAACCAAAACTCCGTCAGAGATAAAAGGCGGTGACTAGCAAATACTAAATAGAACTCAGATTACAAAATCTCCGACGGAGAGAGAGAGAGAAAGAGGCATGGTAAAAGAAGCTTATTTTATTATAAACACGGAACATTTACACGGAATAAATATATTTTTTATGTGTTTTTTAATATATGTATCAACTTGACTCCGACTTTATTTTTTGAAACCAGCAGTTCACCGGCAATTAGTCCAATTGGACGCAACAGCAAATGTGTTACCATCAGTCGCACACCAACATTTCAGTATGCCATTCCTTGCATGTACTGAGCTAAAAGAAGAAAATCCTAGACTAATACTAAAGTCGCAGTGGCCAAAGGCATTGTGCCATAGCCCGACTATATCAATGATAAATGTTCAAAATGTTATTCTGCTGTTCAATATACGTTTGCGTTTTCGATTCAACTTGTCACGTGAGTTTTGTCAAAATTTAGTCTAGCAGTTCAAATTGTTGTATTTCCCATTTATAAAGGAATAGTTGGAAAGTTGGTTGCCATTCGATCAAATCTACTTATTATTTACTACTGTTAGTTAGTTTTAGTTAGTTTAGTTAGTTTTCCATAGCAGTTATAAGTTTAGTGCTTTAAATTAGCTGATCACTTCAAATCTAAGGCTAATGAAGTTCACTGCTTTATAATAAATTACACAATAAGTTAGATAATGTTCCACCGTCGTAGTTCTTCTCAATCTTTATTTAAAGATAAATCATGTAGTGCATGTGTTTGTTTTTTAGAGATATTGCAGTCTTTTTTACTTCAACGATAGGTTTGTTCCATTAGAGAAACCTTTCGTCGTTTTTGAATCGGTAATGAATTGTTTTAAGAAGCACAGAATTAATTCAATGTCTATTGGAACGATCTTGGAATTAGCTCTACGGTTGTTAAAATACCAATTTCCTTTGCACCGTTCCGAACTGATTCCGACATTTGTTGGAACAAATGATAATTTGTAAAGAGAAGGCAAATCGTCTCACCATTGGATTGTCGACGCAGGTTCTCACAAGTGCAGGTCTGCTAGTATATATTTGATCCATTTAAGGTAATAAAGTTACACCATTTCCAGAGTTCACAAAAAAATGGAAATCTTCGCGAGTTTTCTAAAAATGCTAACGTCTGTTGTTCAAGTTGTAGCAGGTACTTTTTTATGTACTTGAATAATTAATAATTACCCTTTTGGCCAAAAATATACCGAACAGTAATGAATAAAGAGAACAATATTTAGAAATTGCAATCGTAAGTTACCATGGACTAATACTGAATACTGGAAAAATATCTAGTATTCAATATTAAGATTTTTTTACAGTCTAAAAATAGATTCTTTCCATAACGACATTCTTAATTATCCCTACATAAGGTTTAAACGTTATTACGAGAAACTGCATTCTTCAAATTGAATACGTACATGGGGCATAGTGAAATTAGGAATCCAACTTCTGCACGTTTAATTAACTGCAGCATTCAATATCCTCTTTAATGAGTCTATAGAACTCAGAAATGCGAATTTATTACTAACGTAACGCTATAAAACGTAAAGGATGCCCATACAGTATTATACCCTCACAGCTTTTATAAAGTATTCATTTCTAGGAAGATCGAATGTATTGTTCTTGAGGTTTTCTTTGATATGTTAAATATTATTCAAGAACCGTTCAGGGAGTAGTGTGTATAGTACTGTTCACTCACCATAAAGAACTTACCAGAAAGAATAATGGCTTGCGGATAACCCGTTTCACTTTGCTGTCGTACCGCTTCCTGTACAACTTTATTTAGTTGAGGACTCAAAGCTAAACCTCTTGTACTATTTAGCGTAAGAGGGTTTCCCACATTTCTATAAGGATTTACGCAAAGGAGTATCGGTCCCACATTCGTCTGAAAAACAAAATAACGAACTGTTAGCTATGTATAAACTTTTAAACAAAAATTTTACGAATAGATGACAACTCTTTGAATCACCAGTGAATTATTTAACTCTTTCCGGTTCAATATAATTAATATTAAAGCTATTGAAGAATTTGCACATTCCTGGCATGCTTTTATATCCTAGAAGGGAATAATGAGTGCTATAATTAAGTTTTCAAATTGATTTATCCGTGACCAAAGGCTTAGAATAACAATATAGCACATTTTCATTATAAACATCTGTTAGAAGGCGGGGATAGAAAGCTTAGTGTACATATTTTCATTTACCGTAGAGTGAGGAGTATTGAAATTGCAATGGTTATAATTAACGGACTGTTAAGGGAATGGTATGTAAATGCATAAAGACTGTAGTTGTTTTGTTTTGCAAGTTCAGGGACAGGCGGAGAAGCAGGGCCGGCCGCAGGCTGAAATAACAGGTGCTGCTCAAGGTCAGGCCTGTTCAATGACCAACTGTATACGGACATTCTATTGGGAATGATGTAACAATCAAACAAGAGTAGATTGGTAGGTTCTCTAGTAGAAAGGAAAAAAACAGTAATCAGTAGATTTCTTCTATTTACTTTAGAATATGTTATTATTATTTATGGATATTCTGTTTGATGATATTCAATTAAATGTACTCAAAATTATGTTTTGTAGCTATTAGCAATAAACCGTTAGGGAGTCTAAGCCTTCGTATTTCAACGAAGCGTAATAAACAAGAAGCTGAATATCGTTAAAAGCAAGAATTAGTTCTTCAATCTTTGAAACAACTTCAATATGGTAATACTAGTTTTATACTGAATATTTAACTTACTCGGTGCTGTATAAAACATCATCCTTTATAATGTTATTTAGTTCACCGTGCCGAAGAGAGCTAATAAAAAAAGCTAGTAATATAGCCCTATATAATTTATTTGTGTTAAAATACAATCACACAAACAATCACGTAATCTTTTTACCTGCGAAATTTGACATCTTTTTCTAGAAAATTGAGAAACAGGAGGAATTTATTTTGAGATTTTTGGGAAATATTACACAACTACTACTTTACTTTTTTTTTTTTTACCATTCATTTTTGAACTAACCCAATTAAAACAAAGCTGCTTAAAATGATTTTTTTATGCAAAGAAAAATCCTTTAAATGTCATGAACTTCATGTAAAGTTGATTTAGTTTGTACAAATACTTATAAAATCTATTGATGATGATTTTTTATGGAGTAATCTGATACACACGAATAGAATCATAAAGAAAAATATAGCAAAAAATGCCTTTTTAATCAATACATCCTTGACTTGCGATCAAAATAAGATTCAGTATTGTCAAATTTTGCACAACTAATGCTTTAAGCTAAAATTAAAAATTAAAATCTTTTTAATACTTTGGGGAACATAGGAAGGCTGTACAGTATTTATTGTCTCTACTGTTAAACAACAACTGAGCGTCCAACATAGCTCGAATTTTCAAAAATGTCTTTCAACGCATGCGCATATTTTTGAAGAGTAACACAATTTTCACATTGAAGCTTAAAACAAACTACACCCGCGTCTGTTTTGTCTATCAGCTTATGCTTTGCATTTTGAGGTTCAAGTAATTTTAATACTTACATAGAAATTGGACGCAGAAAATCGTGCCTGAAGGCATTTCATTACCGCATCTTCTGTAAGCGGTCCTTGAAGATGAATCAGATCTTCTAAGTCGGCACCGACCGTCGTTGATGTAGTAAGTTTCGTACGAAGTTCCGGTGCTAGTACAATTGGCGGGTTAACAACTGGTGCTGTTCTAGGAGGAATTACTGGTTGCTGGATGGGTGTTGGGGCGACTACAGCGGGGGTTGTCGCCGCATTCTTTATCGGTGCGGTGGGAGCACTCTGCACATGAAGCCTATTCCGAAGGGTAACCAGCTCTGAGCTAAGACTGCGTAAACGTTGTTGCAGGTGAACAGCTTCGTTTGAAGAAGAAGCATCTAAAACAAAAATGCTTTATAGATAATTTGCTTATTTTTATATTATTAATAAATCTTTTCTGGGTATGTTGAGATAACGTTAAATTTTATGACCTTGCTATTTTTCAATATGGAGTACGTTGAAAATCGAATAGAAATTGACCCATTCATTTTTTGCATTGGTGTCCAATAGTAATAAAAGTAATAGAAATTATTGGAAATTGATTCGATTTCGAGCCCTTCATGCTTATGGTGTGCTTTTTTAATATAATTTGATATTGCGATTATTGATCGAAGAACCAATTCAATCCGGTAATGGGGAACATCTAGCAGTGTTCTTGATTCTCACGGGAAAACAAATTCTAGGGAACCTAGGTACTGCCCTAACTGCGGTATGCTACTTTGTATTAATCCATATTTTAGTGTGTTCCACACTGTCACCACCATCTGAGTAAATGTTTACCCTATGGCGTTTACCCAGTCCTACAGCTTGACTACCCAATCTCTGGTTGGTCACAAGGTAAAGTAGGAGAGGAGACAGCGTTCCGCTGCGGCAACCCTATTCTGGCCGGCTGGGGAATTTTTTGGATTCATCCTAACGCCACGAGCTCCTTACCTGGACTCTAAGGTCTGGCCGTCGTGGGTTGCTCAATCCCAGGTTTCTGGGTAACGAACATCCCAGCAGGAATGATTTGTATAGGTATCCGTTTCTGTCGCTGGTCAGTAGTTGCCAGTGTCTAGCGGCCTAGGTCTCTAAGGACCGTTAGTTGTCGTACCTGGGGGACCTAGCCTCCGGCAGGCCGTTAGCTGTCGCCTTGTACGGCCTAGATCCCGCTGGGTAAGATGTGAGGTTGGTACCAAAAGATCGGTACCGACCGTTACCCATCAAAGGTTGAGAAGGAAACTTATGTAATATGGGGAGCATTGGAGAAGGAGTGTCCATCGGCTACCAACCGGTCTCCTTCCACTGAGTGTTCGGGCTCGTGCGGGCAGTTCCTAGTTGGCCAGCAGGAACCAGTTGCATACTTCGGCGGGTCATCAGTCTTCTCCTAAGTGGAATTGTCATCATATTTCTATTACCGCCATCTAACAATTTTCTCTTTGTTATTTGTATGATTCTTTAATTGTTGAGTGCAGTTTTCGCTAATTTCTTTAACTCCTTAACTAAGGTGCCAAGTTAAAATATCTATGTGCCACTCTTTGCATTTTCTTCAGTATACATTTCAAGTCTACCATATTTGCTTTATGAACCACAAAGCTGCTGTAAAGAAATCGATTACTTCTTTGTTGATTTTCTAAAAATATATTGCAACGTTAAAGGGTTAAGGAACAACATGAAGAAATATGTGTTTGGAATAAGTTTCGTAGGTGATTTAGCTCGAGTTTTGAAATTATGCAGGTTAAGATTTGGCTTAGGAAGAATTGTGTTTCGGATGACTTTCGTGTCAATGCTGATCCATTAGTCCTGAAGTTAAAAAGATACACGTTCTTGATAGACGTTTCCACAATGAAAGCGCGATCCCTACATCTCCAATCCACGTCGACAACTGAAAACGTCATTCTTTTCCTTTTCCAAAACGATCTTCGCCACTGCCGTACCTCCATCACTTCCCAACCACTCAACCGTAAAGGTACCAAATAACTTTGCCGGACCCTATAGCAGGGTAGGTTTTCTTTACAATGTTTTCTGACTGCATTTTCCTTGTATTTTCTGTTAGCAATTTGAGATCCTGTTTGCTGTAGGATAGGTATCTCTGGCGAGGATGGCATAATTGCGTGTCTTTTATCTTGTATGTATTTTCCTAACATGAAGCCTTTGCATGGTTATCTTCCAGTAATCTAATGCTTATATGATAGATTCGAGATTTCAATTGAGTGAAATACATGCTCATCTATCATTCTAGCAGATTACTTTGGACCAGTGTTGTAGATATTAATTATAAAAAACAAACCAATTCATGTCTTTATATTTAATGTTATTCATTTACGAGACAATTATATAACTAACTAACAACGAAACAAGCTATTAGTGTTATTCAAGTCCAAAGTAATCACAAGATGAGGCCGATTATGTGTATAAATGCTTTCCCAAATGGAGTACAAACTATTTCATGAGTTGATAACTTGTTGATCTATTATAACTATGACTGCTTTACGACTAATAATTACTTACTGATGTGTACACACGAGGCCGTGCTGGCCGTGAGGCCGGACCAAACCGAGAACCTTAGACGAAATTGCACCAATAGATGTCTTTTGATCGTTTCTTTTCACATCTGTTGAGATAACGGGAGCAAAGTATGTCTACCCGAGCAGTGTTTGATAGGCTTACCTCACACGTTTAAATACATTGTCATAAGTAAATTTAGTTTAAAATTGAAATTTAATACTTGAAAATAATTCAACTTATACCTGAAACGCTATTCACGACTAAAATCGAAAGACAATATATACGAGTACACCTACATGGCGCAGCAACACGATCTTGTAGCTTGCTATAATGTATTTTATTTTGTAATAATATAATCATTGTAGTCATTTTTAGTTCCTCTTTGTATGGAGGAAGCGTAAGCGCAAACCTCAGGCAAATGCGTACGGTAATTTTCATAGAAACATATTTCTATAGCCATTACGCATTCGTGCAAGGCCATTATATCCGACTTAATTGAAAATGCATGTTTCTATGACAATTACCACAATATTTATTAGGCAATGATTAGAGTAATGTAATGGGTGAAAGCGGTTCGATTTCTAAAAGCTTTGGGGTGGATGTGAATAATAAGATAACCATTGCATCGACTGAAGTAAATCATGTAATTTGCTTGTAAAGAATCTCATGAAAGTCAGTTTTTATTACTACTTATTTACTTCTAACAGACATGTACATTCGTCGACAAACAGAATGATCGAGCATCTAACACCGTACAGTCTACCGCGCGGGAATCTACGCATATGTTGCGTCGGCATCGAGCGGAAAACCGTGAACAGATTCTCGAATAAGTGGCCGTCCTGCTTATCGGCGAGTGTACATTAAGAATTGTATTTGAAGATGGCTCTTGTAATTGTAACATTGCAGAACATTTTTGAATATTGAGTCTATTTCAATTAGTTCAATATTTGGTTCTTCATGTTCGACTGATATACATAAGCAGGCTTTTTATTGACCCTACAAAACGCAGCCATCTAGTATATGATATAACATCGTGATCGAGTCATATGGTTGAAAATGTCATCAAAACACTGTTTCAGTACCGCATTAGGGAATATTCAGAAATACACGGTATAAAAAACACCTTTACTTTTATTGCGGTTTGACGCATGAATTACACATTTACACCTGCGCCTCCACAATAGACTATGAAATAACTGAATACATTTATTCCAACGATAAACTAATTTTTTAAGCCGTCCTCAAAAAAACTTCTTCGGTGTCTTCGCAGTCCACCTATTTATGACACGTTTTACGTCAGTTAAACACTCAAATCGAACACCCCATACAAGATTTTTCAAAACTGGGAACAGGTGAAAACCATTGGGTGCGAGATCTGTGAGTGAGATGGATGCGGAAGCAATTCCCATCGTAAATCGTTCAAAACTTCTTTTGTCTTTCTTGCGATATGGGGTCTTGCATTATCCTGTTGTCCAGACTGTTTTCTGGCAAGTGCCTGCCGCAGTGGTCCGGATAATGAATTCGAATAATAATAAAAATAATGCCTTCGCAAGCAATCCCAGAATACAGTAAGCATTACCTTTCCAACAGACGGAACTGCACGCGTCTCAAGTGGAGGCTCTTCTTCCGGTTTACGCCATTCTTTGGATTGACTTTTGGTCTCAAGATTGAAATAAGGAATACACGTTTCATCGGTGGTTGTTATCCGTTGCAAAATTCATCACCGTAACTGGCTAACAGCTCTTGAAGTTGACGACAAGTGTCAGACCTATTGAGTTTCTGTTCCGGTCCCAACAGTCTTGGCACCCAGCGGGGTGAAACCTTGCCTACGCCCAAGTAATCGTGTAAGGAGTCATGAACTTGTCGTGTGCCTATTCCTAGGCGTACACTAATTTGACTAATAGTCATTCGCCTGTCCTCTATCAGAAGGTCCTTCACGGGTCCTACTCGGGCGAACACTGCGTGTTCTACCAGTTTTAAAACAATCGATCCACCGATATATGCTACTTTTTGATGCTACAGGCTCACCACTTGTACACGTTGATTAATTTCTGAAGTTTTCACACCCTCGCCACAAAAAGAAAATTATTGCTCTTTGAGAGTTAACCGCGCTTTCCATGGATTGAAAAACAGCGCTACGAAAACGCGTCTATATCAGTCGAACACCCGACTCAGTCTGAACTGTATCACACTGGATGGTTGCACAAACATGTCAAGGCTTGTTTATCGCAAATGGCATAGCCTATAAGTTCTGTGTAATTTAATTAGAGCACAATTCCCAGAACTTTGGAAATATTCCTCGTACTTTTTCCTCTCACAATTCGAACGGCTTCGTTTACTGGGTCGTTTACTTACAATATTGTTAAGATTTACAACGCTTTACACAAGCAATTTAAGCACAAAATTGAAATGTTCAAAATCAACTTATTACTACAGCAGTTAGTGACTACATCTGCTTTTGACTTGATTCTCTGCCTTTTAGCAGTTGTATTTTCTTCTGTCTTGCACTTATATTATACATAGGCTGTCTTACCGGGAATTGCATCTATCGATATATGCAAAATTATACATTAGAAACTCTGAAAATTTGTCAGTGCACTAAAGCCGACATGTGTTATTGAACTAAAAACTTGTTAATAATCTGGTTCTTCCGGTTATACCGGAAATAGCCATCAATTTTAATTTAAATTAAAATTTTTTGAATTTTAAGGTTGTTTGATATAGCAACTATGTTGCTATTTCTAGCCACATTTGAAATATTTGATTTTTTTAAAATTTTTGACAGATGGGCGAGTGCATGCGAACTTTTATAACCATGAAAATGTTTAAATTAAAAATATGTTAGCGTAATGCTAAGTTTTCAGAATTTCTTTTTCATATATTGATCGCTGCAGTCCTTAACGAGACACTCTGTATATGTGAAAACCTATTATGTATTGCTAGTACTTGTTTACGCGTGTGTTGTCTGTAGATGGGTCTAGGGGAAGATCAGTAAATTTATTACCGACCTAGATCCTTTTGTTCTGGTATTGCATTTATTTTTATTTAACTGATACAATTGATACATTTTATTTTTGAAAAAAATTGTTTATTTTTTTATATATTATTATTACTATTAAAAATCAAGTTAGTTTTATTATTATTCCTGTTATGGATGACTTAACCTAAACAAGGAAATTTCGAGTTACTAAGCAACTAAACAACAACAAAATGCATCCCGTAAACTCTAGATCTCTTTAAAACGGTTACACCATTTTCCCGTAAAAGGATTTTATTACCAATTAGAAAAATATTAACCCAACGAATATTTCTGCGTTCGTTCTCACAACGATTCTAATTTTATATGCCTAGATACTTGGTTCTAGCGACACCGACAATAATTCAATGTGAATAAGGAACTAAAACATAAGAATATAGATACTAATGCACCTTCGATAGCGACGGTGTAAAAGCAATTAACCCTTTAACGGAATTGAGACACGCACATACGCTGAAATAAGTTATGTGCGCGACAATACTCGCGAACTTAAGACGCGGAAAAAAATGAGACAAACGAGCAGGGCTCGTTAAATAAAAATTTGTCACCGTACGTGTAAAAGTTTTTGCTTCGCGTCTTTCCGCTGTTCCTATAATACGGGAGCAATTAACGAATGACTATTCGAATTCCACGTTTCGCTTTAATTAATTCTAGATTGCGGCCGTTTCTTGTCGGATTGTAAGAATGCGTTATAATGCCGCAGTCCGTCTGATCGACTGGCCGATATATTTCTACCGGTTATGTAACAAATTCTGTCGTGCACAGCTTGTCGCTGACAATAATATTGCGCGTATTCTTAGAAATGGTTGTGAATAACTGATGTCTGCGTGTGAGGCATAATGCAATACGCCGGTCCGGCTTGTTATTAGGAATGCGTTTTTGTAGGGAATTCGTAATCAGTGAAGCTTACGATAAGTTCTGAAGGATGTATGTTATCATTTGTGCAATTTCGAAAACAATGTTTAGTATGAAGCTAAAACGATTTTATTTACTATGCCGTAAAAGTAATGTTGTAAATTTACATCAGAAGTCGTAGGCAATTTTGAGCTCTACGATAGTTCTACTTTTAATTTAGACAATCTTTAAATGTAAATGTCAGTTGTACATTTCAGAAGATATATTTATAGATCTTATGTAATGTTGTATACAACATAAATTTAGAGACGATTTTGTTGTTAATAGAATCGCCATCAGTAGTACTGCAACTATCGCCTATTCAGTCACGTGTTTTCAGGTATGGTCACATATGACAACAGTCAATTTCCCTTTGCCAAAGCTAGACAGATTCCCGTAGATTCTCTTATCATTTATAGCCAAAAAGCTTTACAATGAATCAATATTTGTATATTTCTAATAGAGAGAAATTTACTTTGTCATCTTAAACCCACGAGGTTTTTTTCGTGTTCTTTAAAAATTTTGACTTCTTGGAGGAGCACGGTCTTGAGGGGTAACAAATAACAGTAGACTTTCACGCCCGGAGTCTGAATTCGTACTGACAGTACGTGTTTCCGGGTTTGTTGGCCATGGTCTAGAGCTAGTGTATGGTATGGTTACTCTGAGTAACCATTACTGAGACGACCAGCGAACCGTCAACTTCGCCCTGAAGATGCCAGCCGCACTGTTTGGCGAAACGTCGACGTACATCAGCTCTAGACCACGACCAACAAGCCCCAAAACACGTACTGTCAGTATGAATTCGGTCTTGAGGGGCTTGAACTACATGCGTCAGCAAAGATTGGAAGAGTTTTCTCTTATCCCACGTACCCCTTCCTTACGAGGCTGGGTACTGCATATGTACCACAGTGAAGATAATAATAATATCCATTTCCAAACATTCTATTTACTGAGCAAATTATGATGTTTTGATATCAAATAAAAATAGATGCATGGAGGCTGGGCGGTCGGCTTGGGTGTAGACTTGTTTGCTTCCGCACGGTTTGTACAGTTCTCGCGTGAGGACCTCGGTGAACGGTTTCAGCTTTAGGGCCGTTATCTAGGAAAAGTGTTGGGGTGGAAGATGATAATAATGAGATAATAATAATTGAGATTTATTGCTGTTGATCATAATAACATGATATAGCAACGTCAGAATAAAAAAATATAAATTTACAATTTACGAAAAAATTTACAATGAAAGCAGACGCAATCTAAACAACAGATATATAAAAAGTGTTAACACTAAAATATTCTACGTACGAGTAAAAGCATTTCTGCAGTAGGAAATCTCAAAGTGAGCTCTTGAATTTATGAAGGGTTTTCCTGTGCTTGATTGTACACGGTAGACCATTATAAACTTTAATAGCAAGGTATTTTGTATTACGTTGATGTGCTTAAGTAGTAAGCATTTCTGGTTATCATTAAAGCGCAACATTCTCGTTGCCTTCCAGTGGTGTTTAACCGCGAGAGATTGGGGGGATGTAGAGCTGCTTCGTTACATGTCGACACTTCCCGGCCTTCTATGCTGTAATACATATCGCAGTGTGAAGTTGATAAATGTCGGAATTGAATGGAAAGCATTAAAAATGTTGAAAATGCATCAACTTGTCTGTTTGCTAGCAGGATAAACACTTTATTTCATATTTCATTATTTATGGCAATTTCCAGACTTAATATATGATGGTAAAGAAATTAGATATGTATTCAGTTTGCAATAAAAGTTTATTATGAACCATATATGTGTAGGAACCATGTAAATAGCGGAACACACAAATTAAAAAAAAAAACGAAAGGAGACCGTATAAAGAACTTCTATGTGATTTAACGATGATGTTAAGAGCCGTTTGGAAAAATCGGACAAACAATGTTTCGTCAGTTTTGGAAGAAATACAATCCAACGTGGGAACAATCAAGTTCGCAGACGCTACGTAGGTATTTGCGGTCAGCGCGCGAGAAGATTGAGAATTATGTAAAAATCGCAGTAAAAAATGGTTGCATGGCCAAGTCAAGTAAACTGTACCGATCTAAAAGAAGTCTAGGACGTTAGATCAAAAAACTAAAGGAAATTGTATGCCTCCTTTGATCAGATACAAATAATTAAATGAGCATCTACATTTATTATTCTTGGAGAAGTGCCTCTAGTTCATTTCATTTCAAGAAATTAAAGAATTTTTTATTTATTAAAAACGATTACTCAGATGGAGCAACTAATTACTTGCTAGTTCCAAAACGGAAAGCTTACATTTTAAACAGAATATGAAGGAGAGTGTACATTGTAAATTTGGTTGTACAGTTAAAACTACTGCTTAACTTACAACTAGTGTAGAGTTTTTGTACTTTAAGAAGAACTTTGAACGTTATAAAATTAAAAAAATTATTATATTAATTCAATAGTATTCTATGGTCATGTTGCTAAAGATCTTCCATTATACATTAAAAATAATAAATAGTCGCGAAAATATTAAAAAATAGAAATACCTGCACATTTTATAAACATTTTTTAATTATATTTTTGAACAAAACATATTATTTTGATATCATTATACAGTTGCGCAAATTTAATTAATAGCGCTTTTACTTTGAGGAAAGTAAAATTGGGCTTGGTAACCTCGTTCATGTTACGTTGTTAACGACCGTTCCACATATAGTCCATATACGTATTACATAGACAATACATATGTTGCCAATGTAATGCGTATATAGGTAGATACTGTTGTAGAGAAACCTCTTAAATAATTTGGTGGGATTAACAATACATGTACCTAATGGCCTGTTGTGTCATAATCCGATTTCTAAATGAAACTAGTTCCATTCAATAAAATATTGTTACAATCTGTACGCGTCATGGGAAATCGTATGAGCTGGACTCTATTCCGTATCCTTCAACATCATTTGTTAATGCTTTTAATACGAATATTACGTAAACGTCTAATGAGAGTAGATTGATTTATTTAGTGTCAATATATTGTTTTCTGGTCTGCGTTCAGCAAGTCCATAATCCAATTATACAGCTGGAAAAAAGATCATTGATTGATGAATATATTCTGTAACTGAGTTTAGACTAGCTAGTAATTTTGCAAACGGTTGTTGTAAAATGCATTGTTCAATGTGTGTTCATATAGAGCATGACTAGAACGTTTTAATAGAGCGTAGTTGCAATCGATTTGGCTAAATATATATTCTACAAAGGCATCAAGGGATTATGCCATTATTGCTGTTTTTTTTTGGTATATTTAAAATGTACACAGTTTTATGGCACCAGTGATTAGCAAGGCAGGAGAAGGCGATTAGCAATCTCTTTCTCATGAGACGTGTAAACACGAGTTTGTGTAATTGCTGCAAAAAGTAGCAATTTCTTCCCAAATTTGTCCCCAACGACGCATTTTGAAATGGTTCTAAATCAACTTTCCAAACACCAAAGAAAAAATACTTTTGTAGCACGAACGGTTGGCGCAATGTTGGCTTCCGATCACGGACCGCTTGGTTCGACGTTGGTAGCGATGTCATCGTTATATGAAAGTACATATTTGGGCGAACATTGGCTCGCAACGTTTTCGCATGCTTGGGCGAACTGTCTACTTTTATCATGCAGCGGCCTTTAACGAATATTCCCTGAAAATTGGCTCATTGTTGTCTCTCGAGCGTGACGTTGCACCGACTCAATTGGTCCAACATCGACTTACTTATGTCACTCAAGTGTTTACTGCCAAGCGTACTTTGATTATTGTTTCTTGATTGTCGACCAACGGTTAACTGATTTTGTCGACCTAGAGTCAATCGATATCCAACGTTAGAAAAGTACCATTGGGTTTGTACACCTTGCTGACACTCTACCGACGTGGTTAATCGTCACAGATATTGCGCCAACCGTACAACATTATACCAACTGAAGGCAAATCATCAGCCAACCAACTGTGTTACTAGGATATATACATTTATGAGTTTAAACAGTGATTGCGAAATTCAAGGGCTAGACATATAGATTCCTCCATCATCAAAACTAATGGTAAACGTTTGTCTATAGAAATGGCTGGCAAAATTGTTTATGTATTGTAGAATGCAAAGATTGAATAACATTTTCAACGGTTTTTTCATTGTTAATGAGAGAGATTCTCGAGTGCTCGTTAAATTCAAAACCGCATCAACGTAATAGCTGCGTTACAGAAGCAGATATCACGGATTACGAACTTACTCTCTAATTCTTCTAGAAATATCTCTAAAGAATTCGACATGGAAATTGTAATCAATGAAATTGAAGAAAGCGCGGCGAAAAGAATTTGATTATTTACAATCTTGACATGAGCGACATTTCTGATGGTGATTTAGTGGATAACTTATTCAATTTCATGGAGTTGGGTAAATGTATCAAAATAGATGGGAGGAAGATTTTCAGACTTCAGTTGGTTAGGAATACTGAAAGAAATAAAGATGGCCTTTAGGTGTAGTGCTGCATTTGGTAGAGGAAGGCGCTGTGAAAGGGAAGACTAGTGAAGGATTATCCTGTCAGGGATCTGCCGATTAGGCAAATAGAAAAATAAAACAATGTCGGAATTTAATTTTTGTAGAGCCACAGGTTAAGGTATCATACCTCCCTCAACGCATTTACCTACGAACAATTACACAATTGACATCACTCTTGAGATTATATAATACGCTTCAAATTATGTTCTAAAAAAATTATATTTGTTATAATTGTCGACATATTTACAGAAATTTAAAAATCGTGCGGAAAATATGGAAGACGGTACCCCGAAATCGGGCGATTCAGCTTCTAAGAAAACGTGTTGTTCTTACACTAAGGTACGCTTCTAGAATTTCATTAATTTTAGTTTTTGGGTTCCCGATGTTCTATTGTTAGTAGGAGATAATAAATAATTATTATATCATAACATAAAAATTGATGTTTTTATAAGGGTTATGAAAAGATAGCTTCCAATTGAAAACATACATTATTCATTCCTGAATATTTTATTTATCGAAATATCCGTGTGGTTAACATTTCTAAATCGAAAATGATTTTTACTGTCCTAGGTGATTATTATTTTTAACGGGCCACCAGCTTTAATACATTGTTTACTTCTGTTTGTAATATCAATGCAGAAACAGTAAACTAGATTTTTTTATATAGCATACTTACTACCTGACCAGACTACATCAGTGGTGCTATAAATAATCAAAACTGCTAAGATATACTCCTGCTAAATTGTGGATAGGCTAGGCAAGCGTTTTGTTCAGAGAGGGTCAACTATTGCATTTTTCAACTTTCATCTTTAAATGACGAAAAAGTATTTGCTTCCGCGTCATTTCGGAACACTAATGCTAACTCTGTCGTTCGTCAACTAAATGAGGTTTTGGAAGTCTACGTTCCATAAACATTACTTCATTTCACGAAAATTCTAGTTTAACAATGATTATTTACATCAAATTTGAATAGCGAAATAGTTAAGTTTATCTAGACCAGCAGACTAGAATGCTATTTGAATTATCTGCGTTCTAAAGCACCGTAAAATGAAATACTTTTCGAAGAAGTTAAAGCCGAATACGATACACACCAAAGACCATCTCTAGGATTTAATAGGAATAAGTTGCACAAATTTAACTTCGGATTTCAGACAGCTAGTTCAAAGTCAAAAGTGTAATTTTTCCCATTAAATTTCAAATAATGTTGCACTGTTTGTCGATTACTGAATAAAATTTCATTGAATTTATTTCTGTGTAATTTATTGTTTGACAACTTCATTAAACTTTAAAATTCAAGGTTTGGTTAGCAGCTACCGCTTTCCTATCTCTGATCTAGATTACTACTTAATGTTTTCACTACAGGTTGAGTGGGTTTTATCCAAAAATAAAAAAGCGGTTTAATTAAGCGGAACATTAAATTTTGCTCATCTTTGCTCCGTATTTTTTCAGCCCCCGATTTTTAAATTTAAAGTGTTTTAATCTGCAGATTAATTCTATTTAGCATAAAATAATATTTTTGCAAATTGATCTGTGCATTTCAAGGTTGTAAATACGCAGCGACAACACTTGGCGGTGAGGATAGACGGCAAACTTTAGCATCATATTGCAATCTGGAAAGAAGTTTCTAATTTACAATCATTTGTATAAATTGAAGTATATAATTTTATTTTAAGAACAATGAATATTTTTTAAATAGAAAGTGTATAGTAAGATTTTTAATTATACGGTTAGCGGGTAATTTGAAAGAATGCCGAGTTTATATATATGGCGGGCTTAAATAAAGGGGACGTATTAAATGTCAAATTACGATGTTAATTTTATCTAATTTATAATAATGTTTTCGTTTTATTTCATTAAACTGGCGAAAGTGCAGTTTGTTACAAAGTATATGCTAGTCCTCCATCAGTAGTTTGCATCTGGGTATATGTAATTCATTTCTTCGTTTGGTTTCGTAGTTGTGCTCCTCTTTAACCAAAGTACGGTTTCAAACGTATAAAAAATACGGTAGATTTAGAACGCGTCACTTCTGAAGCAGAGGTCTTCTTGACTCTGAAGGTTTTAACCTTCAAATTATCCTAATAAGTTGTTTCTATGCAATAAAGTCTCTTCCGGCAGTAGAGCAATATTCTGTCCTATCCTTGACTGTACTTCAGCTTAGTACACAGTTATTAACATATCTAATGGCAGCCGATTCGCTGGTATTATCTTTGTTGAGGCTTCGTTTATTGTATCGAGTCCTTTAACTTATTAATAGCATTGATTTTCTGGGTTTCCACTTCGGATAATTTTGAATCGGGTGCGACTATGATGGGGTCATTTGTGTACATGAAAATTAATAGATCCGAGCATAAGTTTTATATATCATTTTTATACAAATTCAATAAAACTGGACCCTATATTCCACGGTGTTTCCCAGGCAATTGAGAAACACCGTGAGGGACAGGTAGCTATTTGGATCGAACGCTTCGTGTATGTATCGTATTCGTACATATAGATATTAAGGAAAAGCAGAGCATTTCCACATCATCGCTACTAGAATATCATATTAACCGATACGGTACAGAGAGTTATATTATCACATTTAAATATAAATATTTTTTCAGGGGAAGCGTTAGCATTTATAATAACTTACTAATTAAATTTAATGGAATAAATTGAACTGTTTATACAAAATTAATTACTAATTTGTTTGTAATCACTTCTGTTTTATCAGTTTATTCATGGAAGACATGTTCGATTTTATTGTTACGCGGAAAAGAAAAGCGGTTCATGTTGATGACAACATTGATGACGATGCTCAGGGGCATACATTAAAGGCGACGAAGAAAGATGAAATGCCGCAGCCAACAAGAAAGAAGCGGAAAAAGAGTAAGACGAAGACGACAAGCGAGGCCGAATCTTCGCACGCAGAACTCCCTGAAATAAATCTGAAATTTTAAACCGTCTCATCTTCATTTTGATGATAGACCGAAGAATGCAGACATCCACAAAAAGAACTGGTTTCGTCTGCTACCAAATAGAATAAATATGTTTGGGTTACCCTGACCAAATTCAGAGAGTTCCTCGAACGTCTTTCAATGAATACTCCGTCGGTATTGCTATACCGGCATATGGTCAGGTGCAGAATTTTTAAGACTTGGTTACGCAATTTTATATTTGAATATTTGCTGTATGCTTTAATAAAATATTTGTATAAAAAAATCTGAGAAACACTAATATAGAAGAAGAGTTAGAAAAAATATTTGGATGAGAGGGTGTACCTATATTGTAAGGAGTTGTCGTTAGAGTAATAAAGATGTGATTTAAAGGATAATAATCTATAATAATCTCATAATGAAAAATGAATAATTTGTGTGTGTCTATGGGCAATAAAATAGTTATAATAATTTATCGGTTGAAAGAATGAAGACGACATATGCCTAAATCAGGCATATATGCAGTAATAATAGAAGTAGGGCTTATTGAGATGATAGCTGTAACTAGCATCAGGCTTAGTGATTTCAGTTCATCCACCTATCCAAAAATCCCTCTAATGGGCGGGAGTTCGCTTTCTAGAGCAGTAATTCTTTTTTTTTACCTATTATCTTTGGAGCATGGATAAAGAAGATATTTTTAAGTCAAGCTAACGACCGTAGTGATGAAACGGGACAATAACATCTTTTGTATTTCATCTTCTTATTTCCCAAAACATACAAATTAATGTAAAATCTTCCTAAAACAATATTTAGTGTAACTTTGGGCATATCTCAATGTAAATATGTAAATTAATTATTGCTCGTTTTATAATCATCAAAATTCTTAGAAAAATTTCACGTTGTACAGTTTATGTTGTAAAACGTTATAAAAAAAGCATAGAATCTATGCTACAGTTGCGTCTCTGCATGGCTTGCATCATGCTACATCAAAAATTAATAAATTCCGACATCAATGTATTTTTGGAACGAAAGATTGTCAAAATTTGCTATGATTCTAAAACAATGGCTTAATAATGGAATAAGATAACACTAAATTTAATTTCTGACTTTGAGCCTATTTGTGTTGGTCGTAATTTCAATTGAAAGCTGTTTAATTTCGGGAACTCTATTTACATTTCGAAGTTCTACTCTCTTGTGGTTGGAGAAAGCTAAATTTTACAAAGATCCATATAAATCTAGTGCTTATGTGGGGGAATATCTCCGAATTAGGTTAGTTTCGTTTAAAATCTCTAATACTCATTTAATTTTATATTTCGTTCTTTATCTGTATTTAATTTGTCGAAAGGGTGTTTTAGAGCTACTCCTGATTCCCATAAACCCTAAATTTATCTAATTAATTTTGGAAAAATCATAATACAATAAGAATTTTTCAATAAAATAAGTGAATCAGTTAATAGAAGCTTTAGTTCAATACCAAGCATAACCTTAAAACCATACAATTTCTTATAAGATATTGTATGAAAATCTAATTTGAAGATTAAAGTGTTTTTAAATTCTAAGCGCAGAATCAAGTACCAGATCAAGATTTCTACAACTTTCAGAGAATCTAAAATCTCTAGCTAACAATTCGACGCCTAGTAGTAGCAACAATCCGTCGTGCATCAATTTTTTGAAGGACATCGTCGAAATTAATCGAGGTAAAAGATTTATGAAGTTGTATATCATCTAGCTACTGGTGAATTCCACAATTTTCAATGAAAGAATGAAAAATCTGAGGTATACAGGACACATGGAAGACCCGCTGTCAACAGTTGCAGTTACGAGAATTCACCCCCAAAGTTGACACGTTGGAGGGCATCATTTAGAAAAGAATTCATCAAATTTAAAGAATTAAAATTAAAACCAAAATACTGAAGTTTTCGAATTAGAATAGAATGAATGATGGTATTAAAAGCCTTGCTGTAGTTGAAAAGTACCAACATTGCTAGTCTCCAACAGTTTCTAATGTCCCAGATGTTAAAATATATACAGCTCTGTTACATTAAGAAACTAATCTTTGTGTTATTACGTAAACATTTCGCGCAGCATACGTGGATTTCTAATAATAAGTCTGCCCGCCAAGGAGAATAGCATCTTTGGACCTAATTAAGGCCAGGATTAGAGACCAAATACCAGCTTAATTTATTCAAAGAGAAAATTTGCGACGCCTTCTTAAATTGAGGTCTTTCTTTTTTGTATCGATATTTTGATTAATTTAGCACGTTCTCCGTAAATACTCTTTCTGCCACCAAAAAATTGTTTGTATTTTTTTCCATGATTACCAGAGCGAAAATAAATCATCATAAATGTTTATTTTAAGGCAAAAATTAAGCTAATTAACTAACTAATATCAATCCATATTTATTTATTCCAAAGCAATTCTTCTTACGCGTTAGACAACATTTTGTTTCAAAAAACGTTCTGGCAAGTTTCATATTCCAACAACGATGATAATATATTTGGAGGCTTTGCATAATCTTCCACTTAAGCATAAACAGTAATTTAAAATATTACCAGAAGCTCACCGTACCTAATTGTATACTAATAACCATTACAAAAGAGACATATTGGAAGCAGGTATTTCCTCATGCTAGTACTGATTGTTACAAATATCGGTGATTTAATTCAACAAGTTTTTTAGGTAATCCTATTACTTTTGTATATATTATAGATTAATGGGACGGATTAGACCGGTATGTAAATGCCTTATGTATTATTTAAAATGTATAAATCGTTCGTCTGCAGCGAAGCAGACACGTAAAAGTGTTCCAGTTATTTGAGCAATTCAATCTTCGTTTCTCGTTGTATATGTTTATATGGACCTGTTAGGGATGTGTTAGTGCGAGTGTGTCTGCACTGGACTTGTATGGCTTGTTTAAGGTGACAAAGACGAAGGCGCAACAGTAGAAAAAAGAGAGACAACCGTTAGTACATATTACGATCTGAGCTACAGATTATCTGCCTGAATGCGTGAAAAAAAATTGAATAATAGAGAACATTTATTAAAAGCGTGAACGATGTAATACATAAACAACGAATTTCTAAACATGAACAATAGAGTATAAAAATAAGTTATTACTGGAATCTGTTGTGATTAATTTTCATTTGTTTACTTAAATGTTAGTCGGACATCTACTCAACTAAATCAATTACTGTAAAATTTGTTTATTATGATTATGCAGTCGGGTTATAGTGAGATTTTATCTGCGTTCCGATTACAAGATCTCCGTGTAGAAGAAAGTTGAGAATAGTGGAACATGGCCAACAAAAAATAAAAACTATATTCAAAACAGAACATAAAACAAAAGTTGCTAGAAGAGATAATAAACGAAAGAAAAGAAGTACAGCATAGTGTAAACGAAAATAAAACGAAACTCATAATGCATGGTAATAATAGAATTACACCAAAGTGGGAGAATACAGAATCGAACATTTCGAGAAATTCAAATATTCAGGCGCAATAATATATCTAACAATGAAAATAGAGGGACAAAAATTTAAAAAAATATATATGGCAGCAATTTGGGCATTTTGCGCTTAAAAAACTCTAGAGAATGAGAAAGATATGAGAAACAAACATAAGTATGTGGTGTACATAATACATCAATGCAGTAATTTGGCTATTGTAAAACCATAGGTATTATTCATGCGTTTACTTATTTAATAACCAATATAATATTCAAAAAATTCTTATGGTTGTGTTAATTTAGACATAAGCAAAATAATCTAATGAATGTAATTCGTTCCGAAGCGCAGGCACCTCCTCCACAAATTAATCGCCAACATTTAAAAACAAAAAAATATATAAAAATTAAAACCCACATCCGACAACATATGTTGGGGAGTATTTATAATTCGTCTATTCAAGGTCTAACAAACAAATTTTAGATCTTCTCCAATCGACGAGGCATTCGGAATTGTAACCAACTATGACTGCCTACATTCTTCAATTCTTTTGACATCTTATCTTATACAGCGGCCCTCTGCTCATGATCTAAAGGTATATAGTATCCGGGCAGATTTCACGGAATCGACAGGTCTAACTACGAGCAACGTTAATAATGTATTATTGCCTTGAAATTTTCCTGAAATACCCCATATTTATAGAAACCGTTATTTCTTTGAAAGTGTGCATTAGACAGATGTGATTTTTTAATATTGTGTTAAGTTAACAATACAGATGTATATGCATGATTCTGTCTTTGGTTGAAAATGAGAATCGGCGTATCCTTAAAACAACTGTACCAAATTATTCAATTAAGTTATTGTGGTGCGGAGTGTGCCGATACAGTCTTTACTATTATTATTGTGTTAGTATCGGGTATTTTTGCTAATACAATTTTTTTAATGCAATTTGCATTTTTATTTTAATAGCTTTAAAGCCTGCTGAGATATAATTGCTTAATATTTTGAAATGAGTAAAGTATGTTTTAATGGAAAAGTTTCGTGTCCAACAACGTTTTGTGTTCGCAGTTCGTATGATATATTATTACATTGTAGTTCGGCGTTGGTTTCGCCAAGCTCTTCACAATGTCAATGAAGCACCTAGCACCAATCTAATCAAGTCCTGGATACACAAATTTATTGAATGTGGTTCGACTGTAAACATTCGCCCTCCTGGACCCTTGCAAAGTGTAGGGACTAATCAAAACATCGATTGTGTTCGTGGTTTTAGCGGCACAACAACCGCGCCGATAAGTGCAGAATTTGGGTCGGAAAGGGTTAACCTACTACATACAACAGTCAAGCCGATCAACTAATACTGCCTTATCTAACTGAATCTAATGCTCATCACATTGTTGAAAGCTTTCGATTCTACTAATTATTCTGTATATTATTGCAAAAGTAGAATAAGTTAAATGTGTACGAAACTATATTGTCAGCTGAGTATCACGTGAACTGGTCTTCAGTCAAGTAGGTGCAGTGTAGCGACAAAGGTTCTCCAAAGATTTGTCCTCGGACTTACCTTGTTTCTGATATATATATATATATATATAAAGGATAACTATATTGGAATAGAGCAGATAATATCAACGTTATTGTAACTTCTTCTAACCTTAGCGAGATTTATCGACAAGTATGTATGCACAATTTTTTTTCAAACTTAATGCGAATCGAAGCTCGATAATTCTTCGATGGCTTATGCAACCGAAACTACACGAAATTTACAGTAGTGTAGAGCTTTTCGCTGATAATTTTTAATTAATATTTTAGTGTGCGCTGTTATTTCTTTTTTCATTTTAACTTTAACCGTCATCTATTGAATTGTAGCATTTATTAAAGATGCTAAATACATAAACATTTGAAGAAATAGAAATAGAAATAGATAATGAAGTGTATGTTTTCCTCTTATGCAGTTATTTAGAGCGACAGAGCTTATGTAAGGAAAGGATGCACACAGCCCGTCAATACCGGAATGTTAGGTGTTTCGGAATTTGAAGTTATACGAGAATGTTCCATTGTAATAATTAAAAGGATCCATACTTACACGTTATTGTTATTTTTATCTATTTTATCAAAAATACAAAGTGATTGATTAGTGTAATTAATCTAATTCAAATCCTAATACTAGTAAAGGATAAGATTTCAATGATTAAATTTGGAATGAAGATGTATATACTTCCTAATTGTAAGTTTCCTATATGAATGCGTAATAATTTCTGCGGCTAAAGAGATAACTCGCTTGGGAGTTGTCCCTTAATCAGACCAAAAAGTATGATCAGTCAAATAATGTGTTGCAATTCGAAAATTTAAAAATATAAATAAATTATGAATATGTTCACAACTTTATGCCTAATTATGGACATCAACGCAAACAACACAAAAGTATCCGCAGCACACAAGTTTAGTAGTTCTCAACAGTGATCGAATGAGGATGAGGATCCGAAGTATCCTCGAAACGGCCGTCCCGAATTAATTAATTTATTAAACCTGTGTGGTGTGGAGGGTGTCGATACTTTCGTGTTGTTTGATATACTACGCCACAGTACTTTCTATTATTATTGATATCAACACAATTTCATTAGATCTTTTAAATTTTTCATTTCTGTTTTGAAGTTAGAATTTGTGTACCCTGAAGAGTTAGTATACCTCTAATTATCTTATTTACTTTCTCCCGAGCTCTTACAGTAATAGTACACCGTGGACCAATCTCTGTTATGTTCCGCTTTTATGTGCTAATAAAAATTTAAAGTTGATACCGGATAGTATCGAATAGAACTTATGCAAAGCATTACAACATTCTTTTTTTTATAGCTACGATATATAGTGTAATTATGTAGGTATTTAGAATAATTTATTACGCATATATGTATGGGGATATGTCTACGCATGTTGCTTGATTATCTCCACGATCGTTTCTCAATTGTTATATCGTTTATCGGTTTATCTACACACATATGTCTAGAATGCTTACGACGTGTAGTTTTAATAGACAAAATAAATTGGGCAATTATCGCATTTTATTCTTTAATTATGGTATGATATCAATCAAAAAAAAACTTTTACTTGGGTACCTATGTTGTTATGACAGTAAGTAATTTAAAATATGTAGTTGAGCTAAGTATGTGTAAATTCCGTAATTGAAAAATCAAGTGAGATATTTTAATATTTTAGAAGTTTCAATAATATACGGCTTGGTGGTCCAGAGGTATGAGCGCCTGCGCTTGACAGGCAGAGTTAGTAGATCAAAAAATTTTCTTACTGGGTCCGGTACACTGCTGAGTCACCATTCGCAATTAACTGCGCTTCGCCCTTTACGATAGTAACAAAGCCATGAAACACTTTGCACAGTAAAAGGCTTTAAAAGCTTATACACCCCGTTGGGCCGTCACCACACTACAAAAAATCATCTAATTATAAAATAAGTAATTTTGAGTCATATACGCGGATGGATGAAACTACAAGGTAATAATATCTCATAAGGGGATTTTAAGAGAGCTGTTAGCATGATTACTACAATACATCTATTAACATAACAACTTTATTACCTAATATGCTTTATAATAATTGTCCAAAAATTCGTCTAAGACAATCGGTGGAAATTAAAATTATGTAATAGATAAAAAAGATGCGAGTAATTAACAACAGATGTAGGAAAGGTAAACTGATATTGAAAACAGCTAGCTATAAATAGCTTACTCGATGGCAAGTACAAACGGAGAAATACTGTAGTACGGCGCATTGGATACATTATATGAAGAGTTTGTTCTTCTCTTTTGGCGAAACAAACCAGTTCTGCCGGTGATTGTATACCGCTTAAATGCATAATGCACTATGCAAATTTACCTTGCTATAAAAAGTATAAAAATTCCCAAATAAATAATGTAACTGCATGTCAGATAATTATACTATTCATTTAAAAGAATTAACTATATTAATTGATAAGTAAACAAAATTTATGTTTTAAAAATTTAGGAAAGATGTCTGAGGTCATTATTTTAAATATTTTTCATTTCAGTATATTTTTGAAAATGCATTTAACTGTTACGGAAAGGATTACTGTATTGATGACGGGAGGGTATGGCAACACAATAAGGCTTTATTATACCTCGGCACCCTCCTGTACTTTTTTGTCTGTCCGCCGGGGATGTAGATGTGTTTTTATGGTTAAATAACACTTTGTATTCAATCCTTTATTTCAAACCATAAAATTTTTTATAGTTTAAAATATTACGAGACAAGACTAAAATCAGATTAGAATAGAAAAAATGGTCTAAATGTCGTGACCTTGCTGCTTCTGAAGAAATGAAGAAAATACGAAGGTGGACAAAAATAAATGCAAGTACACAATATGAAGTTACTAAATTGTTTGGTTAATATTTACTAGGAAAGGTTCCTGGGTATCAAATTTAGATTCTAATCAAACTTAACGGCCATGTAGAGCATATATTTTTTGCATCTGCGGAAATTGAAAGTCGGCAGATTTTCGGTTCTTTTAATATAACTGTAAAACGAAGGAAGTTAGAAGGAAGGGATAAATTGCAAAAGTTGTACTATATTTGAGGATCTTCTAGAATAATGGCGATTAATGCATGTGCAAGATGTTACGTTTAAACCTAACTTAAAAGCATCCCCTTTTTTGAACAATACAAAGAAATGCTTTGAGTTTGCCTTTTAATTTATTTTAGCTATATTTTTTCAAAATACAGTGTGCTTTTAAAGAAAATATCACCACATCTTTAGCTCTATTGGTTTGAGTGCGCTTCTTATATGGAAATTTTTACAGTTTATGTTTATACAAGATATTTACAATTGTATCCAAAAGGATAACAGTTATATCGTATCGCTTTTCTAAATCTTGATGGAAACTTGATCAAGAATGAATCGTTTACCAAACCGCATAATGTGTATGTTAACAGGAATTTGGTTGGCAATTTTCATTTCAACTTTCCCATAAAAATAGCCCAGAAGATTTAAGTCATAAGATCTCCCCGGCCATTCAATAATTCCGTTGTACCCAATCTAACGGTTTGAAAACTTTTAATTTATGTAATTCCCGATAGTTACCACATTGCGAGCCGGTGCGCCGAATTGTTGCCACACAAGTACTGCAGTTGGTTGAATGGAATATTGTTGCCTAAGAAGATACGAATGTGATTTACTGTCCCAATTTTGTCTGGGATCCTGCAAAGATTCCAGAATTAGAGCATATGACCTCATGATTTTATTTTAAAAATCTTCGTCGTCTTCTAACTTCTAACGCTACAATCGTTTTAAATCAAAACAGGTGGTACTGTGGCTATCATGAATCTTGTATAGTTTAAACTTATTTCGATGTAATGTTATCCATACTTCGCGTGTCTGAAGATACTCTACGTCATTACAAAGTTTCATCGAAATCTGAGTTTGACACCTGGTAAAGTCTCAAAATTCGAATATTTCTGATTTTACTATGATTGTGCTCATTATGTTCCACTTCACGATAGTTTTTGCCAGATTCTCGGAATATTAGAATTACTCAAAATTTATCTTAGTTGGCCACTGTAAAATCAACAACATAAGAAACGGAAAATAAGCGCATTTTCTATCAAAATACCACAAGAAATAAAAATCGACCTGTTTTGCTAGAAACGGTAGCTTCTGTCATTTAGAAGTTAGCCTGAGGGGGAATACTTTAGAGTCTCACTTTGTAACTAACACTTAGGTGTTTCACTGAATACCGATCTAGATGTTACAAGACAAGAGGAATTAGTTACAAGATCAAATGATTTAAAACATTTTCATCTACGAAACTTACCAACATTCTTATTTTAAATGGTACACTTTTTATCCTCTTAAGCGATTGTACATTTGGCATGTAAATAATTTGTGTTGAGATACCTTATCCCTAAAACCAACTGTTTTTGAGATATTTACGAACATATATTGAAATTTTAGCATTTGCACCGTTCCTGTTGAAAGTAAATACTTGGAAATGTAATGAAGATTAAGGTATTTACTTTTGTGGATCGAAACGGAAGGTCATGCGTATAAAGATATATAAACCCTAATAGGAATCTATGTGGAATTATCTTTTTAATCTAATAGTGTAGTTGAAGATACCATGGTACATTTGAAAAAAAAAATGTTTTTTTGTGTTGAAAATACTTACATATATTTGGAAATAGTTTTTCAACATCCTCAAATATTTAATTTCGATAAAAGCGGTGGTGCAATGCTAACATTTTAGTGTAATGTAAGGTGCCTTAATACAAATTATTTACACGTGATGAGTGCAATTAAGCTGATAAGAAATATACCGTTGTACTTAAAATAAGAAAGCTGGCAACTACTTCCGGTACAACTGAAAATGTTTATTTATTCCAAAATTTCAGTTCCATTCATAACATCATTAAAACTTCTAACTAACGAGTTTCGTGAAATGTCTGTATATCCTTTTAATTACTAACTAACTTATTGCACATTTAAAGTAGATATTCCCCAATTTTACATGTACACTGCCGTTCAGAGAAGTTCGGTCGGTTGGTAAAAAACATGAAAAGGTTACAGAAACAAACGAAACTAAAAACAAAATGCAATTTTATTGTATGTACAGGTAAAAAAGACAAAAATAAATAAATAAAAAGTTGTTCTGGCCTAATATAACATACTGAACATTATTTTTTTTTTCATCGAAAACACCTCCTTTGCTGTTAATCACCGCTCGAACTATTCTAGGCATTCTTTCGATAAGTTTTGTTAAAATGGATTATCGAATATTAATCCATTCATGTTGCAGAATATTCCGTAAATATTCTTGTGAAGTTGGGCATATTTTTCGGATCCTCCTGTCCAGTTCATCCCACAACAACTCTATAGGGTTCAAATCTGGGCTTTGTGGGGGCCATGTCATTACTTTCAGGGTGTGCTGTTTTTCTTGCTCTTTTAGATAGTTCTTACACACTAACGCAGTGTGTTTTGGGTCGTTGTCATGCATGAATGTAACGTTACGGCCTATTATAGGCAATCCTGATGGCACTGCATGATTCTGGAGTATGGCAAAATAACTTTCCTTCCTCATTACACCTTGCACTTTGCATAAATCTCCCGTCCCAGCAAAGGAGAAACATCCCCATACTAACACAGAACTACGCCCTTGCTTCACTGCAGGCACAATGCAGTTCGGGATCACTTTTCGGTTTTAGATCTTCGGACATAAACTCGTCGATTTTGCCCAAAAACCTCAAACTTTGATTCGTCACTCAAAGCACTCCAATCTCATCTAACGACCGATCTAGATGAGAACGGGCCCACTGTAGCCGTTTTGCTCTGTTGCCCCGACATAATAAGGGTTTTCGAATGGCAATGCGTCCATGAAGGTCGGCTTGTTGAAGTCGACGTTTTACCGTACTCGCTGAAACTTGTTCTTCACGGCCGCGATTGACTTCGGCTGCTATTTGTGGCGCTCTTAATTTTCTATCGCGTTTGCTTAATAATACAATTCTCAAACCTTCAGCTTTTGTTGTTTTCCTAGATGCTCCAGGACGAACACGATTTTCTATAGTTCCAGTTGTCCGATATCTCTTTATGATGTCATTTACTGTTGAACTTCTCATATTTATTTTTTCAGCAATTTGTCGCCCCGAATATCCTTCTTCAAACAGCGTAATAATGCGTGAACGTTTTTCTACACTGGTAGGCTTGCCACGTGCCATTTTGAAGTAAATTTTCTTAAAACTTTCGCGCAAAAACGACAGATGCACACCAACACACGTTTAACAGTAAAGTGAAGCAAATTTATATCTTTACACCTGTGATAAATAAACAAGAATGATACTGCGGTATATTTCCTAAATGTATTGTTCGTTAATAATCCCCAAACGACCCGTTTCAAAAGATCGGTACTTCCGAGAAATTCTTGGAATGATAATAAAAGGGACTTTATTGTAGTTGTCGCAATATTTCTACTTTACATAATAATTTATGGCTTTAATCCTTTAGAAAAGCGTGTATGCTGAATATTTTTCTAATTTTATGTATTAATAATTGTATACAGTGTGATATAATAGATTTTTATTCTATGACCGAACTTCACTGAACGGCAGTGTACATAGGTACCATCATATCTTGAGTAAAAAACCAGCAAGAGCCAAATTTTGCATATTAAAGTTTTTCTCTCATCATAAGTAGTGTTAAGTATAGCTTTTTAAAGTTAACATTAGCGAATAAAATACACGGCTTTTCCCCATGATTCATGTTTGCGTATTTCTAGTTTCCTTAAAACTTGAAACCCTGTCCGTTTAAAAGCGGAAATGAACGTTTTGTGTACCCCTTATCAATTCTACATACCAAATAAATTTCATTCAAATCAGCGAGCTTGCGTGAGAAACGTAAGTAAATTAGTTGTATTGCCCAAAGTCAAGAATTTGGTTTGAGCTACACCATACAATATACAAGACAACATTCCACAGTTTTTTTATCGAAATTAGGTTGATGTCAATCGAACTGAAAATGTAAAGATGATTAATCAATTTCGGTCTCCAAGAAGTATTTATATGCTGTCAGTCGAAGCGAACCAAATAACAATAAAAAAAAGCTGGTGAACCGTTGTTTCTCATTATCATCATTGAATTCATGTTGGTTACCGGTTACCTATTTTGAAATGACTAATTTCAATGTAAGCAACCGTCAAAAAAGCCCTACGTAATTTTTCTCCTTCTAATTCTAATTTAACGCGGAAAGAATATTATCAGATGTTACAACATAGTGTGGCATATTTTTATTTAAAGCTAAGGTATTTCTGTTATTATGTGCGTGTTAAATTATTATGTGTATTTATTGGTCTTAATTTATTATATACTTAAATTACATGGTAAATTGTGCTTACTCATTACGAGTCCTTAGGCTAATCTTTGGTCCCGTTCGATGTTCCGCTTATATTGAACTATGATGATTATTATTTTTTTAATATTACGGTGTATTTTTAAGTAACATAACGAAGAGGAAGTTACTACTTAGATTTTAAATAGTTTGCTTCCTTAAACGTTGTTCTGTATTTCACCAATTTTTATATTACTACAAAATCACAATTGCTTTTTAGGTTAATTCTCTCGGAAATAATAATAAACAGTTTAACGTTTAATGGACGAAGACCCACGTAGCGTTGTAAATATTATCTCTGCACAGTGCTAGATTTAAATAGCACCTGTTCCACAAATATTAACTAATTTACAAATGGGAAATTCAGCAATTTGTAAGAAACATAAAGCACAGTAGAATTAAATGAATTTTAAGATACAGGAAGTTACAAATAAAAAAAAAAACAAATACAAAATGATTTAAAGGTGTTTTGGCAGGACATAGTTAGCAATAGAGAATAGTTAATTTGACGTTATGTTTTTTTAAATAACTCTGTTTCATAAATTCATTTAATTCACCATCGGTGTAATCAGATTTGCTGTTTTGACTCCTACAATAGAATAAGAAGTCTTCATTTATTTTCAGTGATATCCTGTGATGTATTAAGAAACAAATTCAGATATAATATAATCGTTAGAAACGTATTTGTTTATGTTGGTTACAACTAGATCAATCAGTTAAATCTTGCTTAGATCATATCAAGATTGAAACTTCAAATCATATTTGATACATTTGACAGTAATGATTGTAAATAATAATAAAGCTAGCAGAACATAGCAAGACAAAAAAAATGTCAAACAATTATAAAGACTGACAAGGTGTTGAGGCAGCATCCTGTCACGAACATTTTGTATTGCTTCCGTAAGTTCTTGTATTGTGTGTGGTGTATTTTTAAAATTTGTGAGGTTCATTGTTTGCAATGTTTTATAAACTGTGGCATGGTTTTGTTGCAAGTATCCATTCTTAATTCATCACCATGCAACTGATTTAGAAAAGGTTGTAATAAGTTATTACCACATCAGGGTACGAATTCGTACTACATTCGTGCTAGGTAATCGTGTAATGTCTAACCTATATGGAAGATTGAATTTATTTGAAAAATAGGGAAAATGCAAAACATAAAACAATGTAATTTCGATTGTTTTCTTTTTTTTTTTTTGAAACAATACCGAAAACAAGGTATTTCAATTTTTATCTTCGGTTTAATATTTTCCTTCTACATCCTAAGGAAAGATCTCGACGTATTTTAACCGCAGTTACAAATATTCATTTTCAAATTTGCAGTATGCAATTCACCTATATTATAGATTACAACAAATGTTAATCACTTCTGTTTCTTTGAAGGTAAAGTTTAAAGGCTTACTACTCAATACCTTTCTTAGCTTCCTTAGCTGTATAGGCTGCTTCTAGAAACATGAACAAAACTATATACCGTGCATATTTTATCCACGGTTATAGACAGCATTCATATAGATTTCGCTAGACAAACGCAGAATGCAATAATAATAATAGAATATGCCGATATTTCTATAACCAAATCTTATTGTTATTAAGTAAAAGGAATAAAAACGTTGGTGGAGGCAAGTTTCCTGCACGCAATATTATTACCCTGGTTTTTTAAGTTTCTACTACCTAAAATTATATTGCAACAGGTCTGAAAGAACAGCAAAACGAAATACGTCCAGTCAAGTGTACGCAATACAATTTACGACGCGATACTCGCTACTTAACTTTTCTCTAAACGGAAAAAATCTTCGTCAACGTCACGAAATATAAGAATTAACAATCATAACGCAAGTTGTAAATTCTTGGAAATTATATAGCTTTCGGGGGTTTGTCGTAAATCATCTCTTACAATGTTGCGAAAGTAATGAAAATGCGGAACCAGTAGCCAGTTTAATGACACCTTGACCTTGCATGTCATTAACCAATTTATATGATATTTACTTTCGGATGAGTGTCCTTGTACGTTTTTGGTGTGGTGTACGCATTTAGCGACTTCCTTCCACTTTTCTTTCTAAATGCAGTACTGTTTTTAGGTTTTTACGTTAGCAATTATTATTGTAATTAATTTATAATTAAATGGGGCGAAGTGGGAATCATTATGAGTAAAGTTCGCCACTTTCTGTGCGCTTCATAGGCGTCGGTATGGAAAACCAAAATTTGAATTTCTCGTGTTACTCTAAATCCCCTTGAGGATTTTTCAATGCAATAGAAAGGTTTTAGTTACGTGTTTTTCCGCCACCCTCATTTACCTATCTCGTTTATTTTTCGAATTACAGCCCAAAAAAGGCTAAAAATATGGATCGAAGTTTCCCAACATTCTAAAATTTATAGCTCGCTCGAGAAAATCGGGGTAACTTTTAATGGATCCATCGTATCGAAATCTATAAATGAAGTTGTTAGTTGGAGATAAAATATTTATTTCGATGATGGTTCCTTATGCAGTTTGACCTGCTGATTATACGGATTACGACCATGGTGTCCTATCTTCAATAGTTTTTGAGAAATTTGAATTTGAATGTCAATATTTTGTAACAAATTTATTTTGATAAGAAAGTGGTTGCAATGCGAATATGAGAACTTGTACAATTTGGAGGTACGGTAGAAAGCAGCATTTAAGGTTTTTGTGTAAAAAAAAAGTAGTAATAATTTCCTTATTCCTACACCCCAAAGATGTTTGCCTAAAAGAAGGAATTTTCTGATGGGAATAGTGCTTTCTACCACTAGATGGACCCTCATACTCGATAGGTGGATAATGTGAAATGCCAAGAAGAGTTGTGGGGGTGGCGCTGATGATTTGGAAGTGGTCATTCGGGTGTGATTCGTAACATATGCGCAAATTTATGCTTCGCATACTAGACTATGCGATGGAGTGGGGACGCGAAACGACCTTGCTATCGGTGTAAGTATAGAAGTAGATTTATTCCATTTGGAAGAATGAAATGTGCATTTGGTTTTCTGGTATTAAAGCAATATGCATAAACATACGAAAAATAAGAATAGTACATATTATAGCAGCGTTGTATGTACAAATAAAATCGATAGTACATGAAATCTGTGATTTCAGAGTTGCTTGTGCATATATTACGAAGCACACACCCGAACGACCACTTCCATACCGACGCCTGTGAAGCCCACGAAAAGTGGTGAACTTTAATTATGGTAAATTGTTAATGGAAATACTCCAATGGTTGAGCAGTTTTATCATATTCTTCCTCTTTAGTGAAAAATATTCATAAGGATACGATAATTGGAATAATTAAAGATATACTAAACACTATTAATAACTTTCAAGAAACTCATGACTTTACAGTATTTACTGTATTTTGAATGCTAATCGCCTTGGGCATGTCAACCTATCTTGGTGCACCACAGCTTACCTATACACCTTATTGAAAAATATTTCAAAATATTCAGGATCAAATACAGTATCTTGTAATGACTGTATAGAGTCATTCACAAATGGTCTATTAAAACTATTTCTGGAAATACTTAAAATAACTTTCTAGAATTTTGGTGAGCGATATTATGGATAATAACCTATTTTCTAAGAAAATCTAAACTTTTATACATTAGAAGAAAAGATATCTAAAAATTATTGCAAAATAATCGCTAATAAAGGGGATCCGGATAGAGTATAATTAAATGTCGTTTATATTGTATCAGAAAATCCAAAAATGCAAAAGTGCACGTTGGGCGTTTCATTTAAAACCAAGTTACAAAGCGCACAGCTAAAGCAAAATATTCTACGTTCGCGACGATGGCCTATTAAAAATATCTCCTAAAAATATTTTCAAGTTCAAGTCACTCTCGATTAAACCGGAAACGTATGATTTCAAATGGTATAGCCTATATATTATGCATCCTTTAGATGAATCCTTTAGAAACAAGTTCGCCGGTATGCAATGTCATAGATGTAGGATGTACCATCTTTGAAATATTAACTTTTTGCGAAAAAATTGACACAAGCGGAGTTAAATGTCTTCTATTCGGTGTTACTCCTGTACACCAGTTTTGAGATTTTATTAGCAACATCTACAATTCTTTATTCCCGCAAATACATATGAAAAATGCTGTACAGAGTGTGCCAAAAACCTAGTCGAAACACTAAATAATATATTCAACTAATATTTTATAAATATTCAATAATTTTTTTTATGTCAACGCTTACTTTTAAGAATGCCTGCATAGAGGATATCTTACCGGGAACTACATCGATCAACAAATACAGTTAAACAAATAATAATAACAGAATTTGGAAAATTGTCCATCAGTCAAGATAAAAGTTCAAAAACTTATTGCAAATTGCAAATTTATTTTAATATGGTCTTAATAGGGCGAATTATTTTTGGACAATATCTGCACCAATGAAGACAGATTTACAAGAAATGGACTTGCAAAGAAGCACAATGCAGTTCTTCGTGAGACACCTGTATTTTACTTGTGGGTAAAACATATCTTACTTCCTATACCTCAATTCGGTTGTCTTGAGTGATTTAAAAAGAATGGTTAAATCGATTGTTTATTACGAATAAACAATCAGAGCTAACAGTGTTGGCCTGATTTTGTTTAAGTTGATGACAAACGAACACTGCAAAATTGTTGATGATTTCTTCGGTTCATGTTTCCAGAGGTCTTTCACATTGTGAGTCATCATGAATGAATTCCCTTTTCCATTTGAACTAATATTTGACTTGCTACCATTCTTTTATGGATATTCTTCCAGCTACTGCCTTCTGTCGATAGAAATTTCATAACGTTTCTGTGACAAATGTTAAGCGATTGGAACCAAACTTGGAAATGACGCTACAAAGGTTTTCACCCAGATAGATAACATAAAAAACTCTCCTCGTATCCTTTACCTTTTGGTACTTATCTAAGATCTTGTGAATTGTAGTATTTAGTTTGATACACATTTTTTTCTTTCTTTCTCTCTAAATTTAATTCCTTTCATGTGAATACGAAATCAATTTCTTTTACTTCTTGTTTCAGACGGTACAATTTTGTATGCTGTCTTTAGGCAATGTGGCCCAGTTTATTATTCTATCCTTGCACAGCATTATGTGGTCAATGCTTGTGTAATTTGCGGTAGTAGCTCCACATACCCCTCGTGATGATTGAATTTTGCAACCACTACTCTACGACGTAATCGTAAAATTCCTATAGTTTTTATTGTTGGCAAGTTTCGCAAAGCAGCACACGTGCAAACGTGAAGCCTTGTCTTTGTGATCTATTACTAACGCTAATTCTTGTAATTTTCGCCAGACGCATTGATTGAAGTGGAAATAACACTCTTGAACTAACGAATACACATTTTTGATAGCGAACATTACTGATTGTTTAAAATCGATTGTGACTGTCTGTGGATCTTATAATGTAGGAGCTTTCAGGAAACTTAAAGCTCTCTCATATGTTTCTCATTCAAAAGTGTTCTCCATAAAGTAGTTATGTATAGAGTACTACATAACTACTAATAATCAGAGATTTATACTAAGGTATTGAAAATAAATAATTGTTTAAGTATTTAGAGAATAGAATTGTTAAATCCAACTTGTACGCAAACGCGACTGGATGTAATTTGCTTAGCTACCTTAGATGTGTACGCAGTGCGATGAAATATCCTTGCATGCAAATCCATCGTACGCAATTACAACGGCACCGAATTTTTGTGAAATAATTACTAGTAATAAGGGCGATTTGATTTTCTAAGAAAATTATGTAAATATTACAGAGTTTCTTAATAATTACAGGTTACACAACGTTCGATAAATCTAAACACATTTATGGTATGAACTAAGTGATACTTTAAATTTCTTTTCAATTAAGCGAGTAGGTAAGTTATACATTTATTGATTCCAAATAGTTAGCAAACCCGATGTATTTGGATGTATGAAAGGGACTACTTGGAAATATTTCGAAAGGCGTTGATTGAATGTATTTGGTGAGGCGCAAAACAAGCAATAATCAACAGAAATTCTGATAATAGAACGAGCAGTTGCGCACCAGCTGTTATTATGCATATTCTTTTAAAATAATACAAGTACTTGCTAATCAAACTTAATTGTGGCAAGGAACATTTTAATAAGATAAGCAAATTTTACATTGTGTTAATTTACTTTTAAAGGAGTAACGTCATTATTACTACTTGCCATTATGGAAAGAATAATGATACTGCCATCAAACTAGAAACGCAATAGTAATAATTAAGATTAGATCTTGCTATTAGTGGCGAGGCAAACTCATATTTACCTAGCATTTGAGCAGTGCCAACATGCAATAATGCCGTCGATCAATTAGTTCTCATTGCAAAGTTAATAATAGTATTTTGCGTTGCAGAGAATTTATGATATCGCGATATTATGATACTGCTATTATATTGAATTTTAATGGTGCAATGAGAGCTGAAGGCGTTTTTGCTGTGGAAAGTTTGGAAATTTTTTTTACAAATAATGGATATCCTCATTTTTACGTTTTAATTTGAGGGAAGACGGTAACATTTATCTAATTACGCTCCAATCCTGTACATTTGTATTTATTATACAGAGCTTGCTACGAATCCGAAGACCTGTGACAAGTGACGTTCGAGATTTTTTTCAAAAATAAAGAAAGATAATTTTCTTCTTTTACCTCTAGCACTTTCATTTGGCCTTATAGAGAAAAATTAAAAATACATTCTCAAAGCCAGTTTCCGTCTTATGCTATAATCGAAATTTTTATATGACGTCTCGGTTCTTTCTGGTCGACCAAATTTCTCATTTCATGTATGTTTGATATTATGCTCTAACTGACGAAAAATACATTTGAAGATTTAATAAGGTAGCCAAGAAAAGCCAAACTAACAAACGTCTCGATTGTGGTTCACTAGTAATACTATCTGTAGTTCGATTCTTGGGCGCAAGAAACTTGACGTGCTGTACAAACGGCGTGGCCCACTGTCTTCCGGTGTCATGTTGCTCCATGACAATGCAAGGGCATCTACTTCTGCGTGCACACAAAGCCTAATCAGGCCTATTGGATGGCAACCACTGGATCATCCATCTTATAGTCTAGACTTTGCACCCAGTGATTTTTAGTTGTTTCGGCACTTAAAAGAGTTCCTTGGTGGTCAGCAGCTCGACGTTAATAAAAAAGTGAAAACTGCAGTCATGGATTGGGCTTCTTTATAGGAGGCAGATTTCTTTGACATCGGAATTCAAAAACTTGCAGAAAGGTATGACAAATGTTTGGACAAAAGTGGAAATTATATAGAAATGTAGATGAAAGCATGTAGAATATGGAAATAAATATATTTTAATGATATTTACAGTATTTTTTTTTCTTTTCGGACCTTAAACGGACTTTATTAAAAAAATATCCCTCGTATTTTTTATTCATCGAAATAAAATACAATGAGTACAATTTTAGCTATCCAGAACGACAACAGTCACATCGTATAATTTTCAAAAATCTTCATAGAAACTTGGTCGAGAATAGATAGTTTACCAAGCCGCGTAATGTTTATGTTAACACGAATTTGAATAAGAACCAACCGGATGCTTTGTTTGTAATAATTAATGCAAATAACAATAACAATAATAACAAGAGAAAAAAAATGAATGCACAATTTCGCACACTCTCAGGATTTTGAACTGTCCTTTGTATGCTTCGATATTCTGGAATTTACCTCGAAGCTCTTCAATGCTTTGTGGGACATCAATTTTGTAAATCTAGGGAACTTATACCAGGAGATATGACCGGCCATATAACAACTCCGCTGTTTCCAATCCAATACTTCACTTAAGTAATTCCTCATTACTGCTGCATTGTGAGCCGATGCGCCGGGGTGTATAAGCTTTTAAAGCTTGTTATAACCTCAGGAGCCTTTTAAGTTGTGTGCGTAAAGTATTACTGTCACCCCCTCATCGTAAAGGGCGAAGCGCAGTTAATCATACCTCCACTAACACCTACTAACAAAATCTTTAATCCTAACGGGACTCAAACGCTCAGTGCCTATCTTTTCCCAGTCTCTTACTACTGGGCCACCCAACAATAGTTTTGTTGATAATAATGTGTCATAAAAAATTACAAAAAAAGGAGAATTTTTGTAAAAGAAACATTACAACACGTTAAAAGAAGACAAATTTCTGGAGTAGAGGAAAATTTATTGCAACAGCTGTTATTTCAATCCTTTCCTTCTCTTGGTTGTATATTCACCGAAAACTATTTGTCTTTTCTTATCACATTCATGTTTATGTAATACCGGCAATGGTATTATATGCTTTATTTCTATCGTTAATATTCTTTAATTCTAGCGTTTCATAAGCACTCCATACTGTCGTAAATCCCAAAAGTTCCTCTTATTTCAGTCGACTGGTTTCAATTAATGAATATCTGCTACTTATACGCTAAATCGGATTCCACTCTGATTTGATATTCGCGATACGAAAATTCGTAAATGTAAAGTCGGCGTTAGGTAGTACAATAATATGTCAGAGATATCTACAATGTCTACAATGTTGTTTATTTTTTGTGCTTTAAGGAGAACACGTCTTAGTTATTTTAAAATGATACATAATCAATATGGCTATCTTACACAACACTTATTTAAGAGGTTTTTAAAGGAAATGCCTTAAGACTTCAAATACTGCCATTCAATACTCTTATTGGTGCAAAACAATAATTACTTAAACAAAGCTGTAATGTGTCGATACCTATTTCGTTATCTAATAATTTCCATATTATTATTATACATAATATATCATTTTACATCAATGCGAAGCCTCATCCATTACATGGAGAAACCTAGGGAGATATCTGCGATCTAACAGTCTGATTAATCTAGAGCAATGGTTACGTCATTAATCACAGGATACGTCCAATCTGATTCTGTATATATAATAAATGGAACTGATCTATTAATAAACGCGTCGCCGAGTGTGTATAGAAAGTACGTTGGATCTCATTTCATACGAGGCGAGCTATTGTTGAAAATTAGCGTAACGATTTTTACCTTAAAAGAGTTTACTGCAGATGTTGATATCTTTTTGATCAATGAAATCGTTATTTCTTATCAATCTTTCAAGAACTCATTACTCAATCAAAGTACAACTGTTTTTGGGTTTAACCTCTTAAATTTTTACAAAAATAATGAGAGAAAAACACTTTTGTCTTAAATCATTTAATTTTTCCATTTTTCCGCTCCCAAGATGGTATCTGTGAGGTGATAAAAATCGCATTTTTTTCTTTGATACTCGAGAACAGCAAGAGGTTGTTAGCAATAAGACATTGATTCGACATTTTCTCCCTTCGAATAATCAATTGTTTGATGCGCTTTGTGAGAGATGGCATTGTCATGATGAAGGATGATACGACGTCGTTGGTTATTTTTTTCTGATATCATCGATATCTACTGACAAACAAATTGTTGTGTACCATTCAATGTTAACTGTTCTTCGACCTTCCAAAACAATATTCCAGCACAAACGTGCCTCGTGAACAAACAATTCTTATTGGATGCTGTTTAGTTTCCAGCTTGTACGAATATATTCAATTTTCGTTACGATGTTGTATGTTTTGTTACTTCTTCATTCAAAATGAAACAGGACAATAATCTGTACATTGACAATCAAAACAATGAGATCACGACGCGACTTGGGTACTCTCTGCTTAACTTATCTTCCCCTAACTACCCTAAGAGATAGCGCTATTGTATAATGTCCTTAACTGATGCAATATCACCATTCTTCCAAAATGAAACAAGAACGTTTAAGAACTTAAGGAGTAACATAATCAGACTACCATTTCGGCTCTTGTATGATACGTCCTGATCCACAATTACCACTTTTGACTCGGTTTTTATGCTTTCTGTGTGAACTTCATTTATTTGAACACGATCACTTGGTTTCTGTTCTGTTACTTCTGGGAGTTTTACACGATTTTGATCAGAACGTGCATTTTCGGTATTATTTTCCTACACTACTAGATTCACAAACGTTGGGTGTAGAAGGTGGTGTTTGAAAGGATCAAATAATTGGATGTCAACATAGAGAGCTGGAATTAAAAACCATTTATTTTTTCTATTCCTCAGTTAGTCTAAACCAAATAAGATCTTGGCGCCGCGAGCTTTCTGTTTACTTTCCCGTAACACCAAATGTCGGTTATTTAAACACCATCACTCGAGGACAAATCAGAAAGATCTTTTGCTCTGTGGCGATTGTTAAAATTATTCATTTGTCTATCTTTTCTTTCTTTCTCTATGATTATTGAAGCTAATCAAGTAACAATATCATTTAATTTGCTTGGAAAAATAAACAAGGAATTTTCTCGCCATAAGTAATTCACCCGGGCTAAAGCCATTTGCCAAAGGTGTGGTTCTACATGCCAATAATGCCGTATAAATATGGTTATTCTTTTTAATCAACGAGTTTGGAACTTTAACCGCAACCTCTACTTTCTCGTTTGACTGTACAAAATAAGGGTTAAAATCTTTGGTAAAGTGCTTGAACTCGGATTGAAACTGAGGCCTATTATCGGAAAAAATTATTTCAGGAATACTACATCTTCTCTGAAGGTACTTCATTACAAGAAGTTGAACGACGTGGTTCAAGGCATTGTTGTTGTGTTATTAGTATTGTTAGTATTAGTATAATTGAGCAGGGGCACTTTTTTGATGATGCCTTTAATCACTGCGACTTTAATAGATCTGTTGTAACAGAATGCCCTTATATGTGTTAGAGAGGATCGACGCTCTTGATAAACCTTAATATTACTTTAGGATCTTCGTCCCTTAGTTCAGTAGATGCCAGGGCTAGTTTACTGAAGTGTTGTTGTCAAGTGCAACTGATGACCACACAATTGCATAAAATGTGTTCTGCCGTCTCGATATCTTCTAGGCATAGACGACATATTTGATCTTCAGCTTTTCCTAGATTGAATAGGTGATATTTTAGGGCTGCACGACCTGTCAGAAATCCCGCCAGTAATCTGAAATCCCTTTTGCTGAACGATAGGACTATTTTTGTTATCTTAGGCGAGCCTGATATGAATGCTTTCGCTTGTTTTCGTCCTGGAACATTTTCCAACTATGAGGTCTTTTTATCGTCCTACCATGCTCTGATTACTTGTTTTATCTGGCTCTCTTGTAGGCCGTAGAAGGGGTTAAGACTAATGTTGGCTGCTTCCCTAGCCAGCTTGCCTGCCTTTTCATCGCCTTCGATCCCTTGATGGCTTAGGACCCATCGCAGAGTAACGTGGTTTCTATGTCCCAATTTCCTTAAATTGTGTATACATTCGTGAATCAGACCAGATTCATACGAGTAGGCTTCGATAGCCTTTAGAACTGCCTGACTGTTACTGAATATAGATCCCCAGGCTGTAATCGCTTCATTCAGATTAGCGTGAGGGCACTTAGTATAGCCTGTTTCTGTCGTTATGCCTCTTCTAAAATCGTAAAAAAATCATCCCGCGAAAATTTTTCACCCCCATATTTTTCTTTAAACGCCAAGTGTTTCAATAATAACAAACGTCAAATTTGATGAAAATGTTAAATCTCAATACCGTCATTTGGGAGTCGTTTGTAAAAATAACCAATTTTTGACCGTACAGTATATTTACGGAATGCATTGGAAGGTCTTACATAATAGTAGAGCAGCAATTTTTTACGTATACTTACTAGGCAGATAATTTATTAAATTTTAAAGAAGATAATGCCGCTGCGATAGACTTTCAACAAAGGTTTCATTTGCAAATATCTATTACTGTAAGAGTGTTAATAATAATATATACAAGGTGCTACCCAAAAGTTTCCGATAGATAAACTGTGAAAAATAAAAGTGTAGAACATTTCATTCACTACCGTCACCTATAAAATAGTGCCTTGGCAGTACAAACACCGTTCTCTGCACCTCTGCCACGAAAGGAATACATTATGGATTGAAGGTACTATTTTGTTGATGTTTTCAACATCACCTGCTATTCAGTTAGAATAGTAATTTACCTTAGCACGTAGAGAGTGTAAAATACGTGTGAAATACTATCGAGTCGGAGCCAATCAGAAATGTAATTTGGATATTTCTTTCTAGTAACCAATCTACGTGTATTGGGCGTGCTTTCCCAGTACGTTTTCTTTTTCTAATCGATCCACCATCCTTTAAAGCGAGATGCGGGAAGGTGTTTCTAAGCAACATATCTACCTCTGCACAGAATACAAATAGTACATAATAGAAATCAAGAGATAAATATATTTCTATTGTGTGTACAGTCCCACCACTGCTCTTTCCATTTCCGCGAAATGGAAAAAGTTAACGAAATGATGTACCAGAAAAAACATGGCCATTTCACATATTAAATAGGATATTTTTCGTTGTAATAGAAAAATCTCACATTTGTACAGCTCTTGATTGTTTAGGAAACCTAAAATGTCTTCTATGAGTACGCCTTTTAACGTCATCTTCATTCGCACGAGGCAAAATTGTATGCCCACAAACATGTGATAAAGAATATAATGCAAAGTTGACGGATTTAACAAATTAGAAGAAACGGATTTTAATGGATATCACGACACTAGGCACGCATAAAAACGTTTTTCTTCGATAATAATTTGTAATTAGATCACCACTGAAATCACTATAATATAACAATTTGATAATATTTTAAAAAAAAAATACTTTCTGGCAATGGATGCAAGATTTTAGCTCTTACTTCAGTAAGACAACAAAGAAACACTTGAAAGAAAAGATATCCATTTCATATTCGTTTACCAGTAACCAAAGAGCTCAGCGTATCGACGTAATCATTCACGGAAAAACCAATATGAGAAAAGAGAACGCTAGCAAACGGACATGCTGCTGCTTACACGGCGATGTTGTTCTGAATGGTTCTCTATTCAAATTGCTATTTGCTTGCCGCTACTTTCTAGACGGCATGGCTTGCATCTCTTCGTATTAGATGGCTACGAGAGATATACTGTTTACTAGTTTAGAAATTAGTAATATAAGCTGAGAGATAAAGAAGCACTTGGAGCAACGCTTATGACGGCGAGTTGGCAGAAACATGTTTGCTGGTACTATTTTTCTTTACATTGTTTTTGCCATGAGTGATTCTGTCAATGACACGTTTTTAATGTGTTTATTTACCGTTAACAAAAACAATTGTGGTATGACATCTGAAAATAGCATTAGACAGCAACAAATTTTGCAAGTAATAAAAGCTTTCCTCATTAAATTTAGGGAAGTGGAAGCGGAGGTGATTATTACAAACTATGCAACGGAAAAATACAAAGACCATCAACCATGGTTTACATTACCCATCGTTACTGACAAACAACAACAAATATTCGCCATATAATAAAGGCAAAAACTAGAAGTCAAATGTTGTTGAAGCCATAATTGGCTTTTATTTTTATTCAACTACCTCGAGCGCAATAATGATACTTTTAACACATCTATCACCCTAAAAGCGTTCTAATGCTTGAAGCCGTTCAACCAAAACTCCAAACTCAACCAAAACAAAAAGAAATTAATTCAGTGCTCATCATTTGGTACTTCAGGTGTTTGCACAAGAGAGATTATTTATACCAGCTTCGCCAAACATATGAAAATTAATGCTGACTTGAAGAAAGGGGTTATCTGGCAGGTTCGTTAAAAAATCATGCAGCCCTAAGATGTTATTTATACAGGCAGTTGATAATAAAACAGTTAGAGAGAAGAGAGAGATTAATGGGATTGATTGAGATTCTAACGGTCGCATTGTTTGTATTTGAGTTTTTAATATAATTAAACGCTGTTAAACTGAACAATTCATTTTATTGGAAAGAGTTAACAAGTTAATCGAATGAAATTTTTTGTAAAGTTGCAGATTTATTTTGTTTTAGAAAATGTAGGCATTTAACTTCCGGTTTCAACGGAAGTAAAGTACACTTTATTTTTGTTTAATTTTTACGTAAAATCGATGTATTTCGATAGGTCTAAAAATTACTGTTTTAAAGCTATCTTGATTTTTATGAGGATTTCAGTAAAATCATCGTAGTACTTTACCGGCTATTTCCTCGGTATGTAAAAGTGTTGATTAATTACTGTTGTGGGTTGGTAAGCTATAAATATAAGCCATTGAAAAGTATTTCCATTTTTTGACAAATTATATATAATTTATCGTTTTGTATACCGAGGAAATAAGCGATATGATGTTGATTTTACTGAAATCTTCATAAAAATAGATACCTTTACAATGACAATGTTTAGACCTATCGACATACATCGATTTTACGTTAAATTAATTGCCGAATTCAAATGTTTCATAAAAATGAGGGCAATCCATTTAAGAAATGCACCTAGAAGTATCCTGCTCGAAGTCGTTAATCTAAAACTGGAGTAACAAAGAGCCACGTAATGGTCACACGAATCGCAACTTTCACAATGTGACTACGGAGGAGATAAGTGAGCCGATTAATTCGGTTCCCATGCCCGGCTAATGAAACGCTAAAGAAAAACACCTCTAACCTACTCGCGTTAATACAACGCGCGGTGGTTATTGCTAAACAGTTAGCCGTTGCTTTATTTCGAAGAACAATGACAGCGACGTCGAAGTCGGCACATTTCATAATTTCACCGCTTTCCTGTGCATGCGGTGCCGTGTCTATTTACAATCTTGTTACCTCTCAACTGCCAGGGATTTTCCGTAACGTAACCACATGTGTGTTTATGTAGTTTACGATGTCATAAATTTTATGTAGGATAGCCCGAAGAAGTTATGTTTATGTATCTTTGGTTTTTAGTTACAACAACTAAAATTACGTAAAATATATTGATACAGAAAGAGAGCCGGTTTAATTGTTATAGAACAAACGCGTCTTGATATAGAAAAAATGTGTTTCTACGTGCCGTAAAAATGCGATCCAAAATGTGATGAATTCCTGCAGTTATAGGTTCGGTTCAAATCGAATTTGTTTTTGAATATTTTTGAAAAGCCAAGGAATTCTATTGTAACTAGTTACGTGTCTGTGAAATTATAAAAAACAAGTTTCAAAATCGAGGAACAACTCTTCCCGAAGGAAATATTTTTCGTAAAATATGCTATGGTTAAGAAAGAAATTCAATTGTATTTACCGACGAATGAATGATGTTCTTGAATGTAGCCATGTTTTTTATGGCTTTATAGAAGCAGTAGTAATGATCAAAATAATAGCCCACATTAACAAAATCGTAAAATAATGTTTCAATTTTACTTTGTTGTATGAGTGTGATGCTGCGGTAAAATATATTGTAATGACATAACGGTAGAAATTTGTTTTTCTAAATTAAATTAATTTTCCACGGTCTGTAGGTCAGGGGAGTGTTCTCTGTGTAGACACTCCTTCGGCTGTTCTGTAGAAAATGAAAAGAAATTAATTGATAAAGTAAAAACTAACTTCAACTTTGACGTTATTATTACCTAACGTAACGTAACGACCTATTCCTTTCAAGGATTTTAAGTATTAGGATTTAATGTCCAAAGCAGCTTACACAAGATTGCTGGAAATGGAACAAGTTAGGAAAGCACTAATTATGTTACTTAACCTGATCTACGCAATATTTGATTTGAGATTTTTATATTTAACCTTATTTGACTTATCGAAACTAGTGCGAAATACGGCGGTGAAAACTTATCTAAAAAATGTAGCACGTAGGTAATACCATTAAGGGGAAGGACGAAAGGATTGTGCACTTCCCGTTTTCTTCCATGATACTGAAAGGAATACAGAGCATTAAGTGCTTGAGCAGCTCGGTACTGCTCGCAACTACTCCGCTTGTTAAATGGAAAATCACGGCTTGAAAATGTTGACTAAGTTACTTGAAATTTTGTGGAAACCAAGACATTATGTTGAATGATGAATCTTATTTCTGTTTCGAAAACCGTAAGCTGACATCCGCTAAATACGTTTTGTTGGAAACAAAAAGAATGCACCGTCCGATATTAAATCTAAATTACGAAAAAAAAAAATTGTTGTTTGTTGTGTTTTGATTAGCACTTCACGAAAAGGTGTTTCGGAACCCTATCTTGTTGAGGCTAATTGCTTAGAATAATCAATTATATGCCTATCCATTTAAAGAACGTCAGCTAAGATGTTGGAGCAAGCTGCTTTTATGCTTCACTTCAAGAATGGAACATAAAATATATATGCCGTATGGAGCGTTTTTGGGTTCATTGAAACTAAAAGCTTATACGGACAACTGATCAGGTTCAACAGATAGTCAGCTGAAGCAGCGGCGTATACGTTTCGAGAATTTCAGGGAAATTATTATCGCTGTTTATTCAAAAATTTTCGGAGTAAAATAAACAGAACTGTTGAAGATGGATCAGTAAATATACTTAATGGAACATGTTAATATATTTTTTAATAACATTTTTTATACCGTTATTTCGTAATAATTTCGAAAAAATTGTGTCAATTTGTTCGACTGCCTTATTAGCGAGAATTTGTTATTTAAGTTCTGATTTCCTCCTATTTTGTTTAATTTAAACTTTCCATATTATATGTACAGGGAAGTCCATAATGAAGTACTTGATTTGTGGTGGCCACCATTTTGACATCCAGTTTAATTTTGATAGTCGTGCAGTGTATATGTCCAAGTTTCATTATCTATTGATACTCACCGCAACATTATAATTTTGTTCATTAAGAACAACGAATCAGTTATTTGGATGCAGTGAAATTTTCGCCGAAATTATCCAGCCTACTCGACTCCAACTGTAAGACAATACGTCGTTTAGTCAAACAATTTCGACTTCGTGGGGCAACAGCTGATGCAAAGCATAATGGAAGACCAGGAACAACACGATCAAATGAGAATATTAAGTGTGTTAGGGCACGCATCACGCACCAATTAAGAACATCAATAAAAAGGCGGGCCACACAATTACACATTTCTCGGAGTTTCTTGAGGCGAATTTTGAAGTTAGATCTGCATGCTTTTCCATACAGGATCCAGCTGCTACACGCGATACGACCCGGAAACCGACAACGATGCCTGCAATATAATTTGCTTAACTTAAACAACATGATTGACAATTTTCCAAACGAACGCATTATGACCAACGAAGCACATTTTCATTTAAATGGATTTATGAATAAACAGAACTACCGCTTTTGGAGAACTGATCATCCTCATATTCTTCAGGAAAGACCATTATATCCTCAGTGATTCTCGGCATGGTGTGGAATTTGTTGAGAATGGTGAAGGCGTTGCTATTACAATTAACTGCAAGCGCTATAGAGCGATACTGAAGAATTTTTTGACACCCCAATTAGAAGAGCGTGGCTGCAAAGTCGGTGCAATGGTGTATACATGTAGGCAGATAGCAGCAATTTTGAGGAACGTGTTCTCTACACGCTTAATTTCTTGATTTGGTGATTTAGGTCCGGTCAATTTGCCAGATGTGACAGCTCCTGACTTTTTTTATGGGGCTACCTCGAAGAATAGGCCGAATAATAACCCTCGTACCACACGATAGCTAAAAGATAATATCCGTTAAGAAGTAGCGGGTATAAGGCCAGATACCTTCGGAAAATGCTGTATTCATACATGGCAGCTAGGATGGTTAGTTAATGAAAGATATTAACTATTAGGCATAAAATATAATATATAAATAAATGTTGAAATTGTTTTTCTTTGTTTTTTTCAACATTATATTGTAAATGGCGGCTATTCCACATCGGGTATTTCATTATAGCCTTCCCTGTATAACAATTTTTCAGGTTGTTCAATCAAAATGTAATACGTAATGTTGCTTTATTAAGAAACGGATGAAACATTAAATATCACCAGAATAATGAAACCTGTAATATATATCTTCAATTAATCATTTCTTCTGTCGTAACGTTGTATATCTTCTTTTTTGCTAAGTTAGTACGCCTTAGTTGTAGTTGCATGTTATTTTTGCGCCTATTGGGGTTTGTTTTAAACATATTTTCTTGCACCTGATTTTTTATTTATGGGAAATATACAATAATGATATCGGTTTCCTTCTTACAGAAATTTATTAGCCGTCAGTGAGTTTCCTTTTCTGACAAAATGACAGCCTTCGTGTAGTAGTGAGTGCCTTCCGGTAGATATGTGCCTACATAAAGTACCTTGTAGTGGTTCATTGAAGGACAGTCCGCAACAACGACCGTACTCCAAGAAAGAATAACAATCACTCTTAAGAGTTCCGAGAAGGGGAGTGCATTCATAAAGATTTCCACATTTTACGGGGAATAATAAAGCAGTTTTAATGCAGGTACAGAGGCAGCACGTTTATGATAACATCTGCGCTAAAGAAATGAACTTGAACGCCTGTCTTGTTCTTATAAAGGGAGGAGCAAAGGTAATGCTCCCAATATAGAAGAAATATGTTGCATTGTATAGGAGACAGCAGATAGTTAATCACAACCACAGGCAACGAAATGTTATTTGTGAAAGATGAAAATACACTTGGAGGTTTTTGTACAAAGAAGTATCTGAGTTTTAATAGCAAATAAGACTCTACAGAAACAGGTTGTTTTATTGTTTGTGCAGTTTCTCACAATATTGTATTTTTGTATAGTAATGATTAGAAATACATCTACATATTTTGATATTTTTAACCAGCAATCCCTAACTTTTACTATTACTTCCTACTTCGAGTGAGATTCGATGCTTTACTTCATGGTGTTTTTTATTGCGTATGTGGGATTTCTGGCAATTGTTAACATCTTGAATTTATTCGTGCATTTTTAAGAGATACTGAAATCCAATTAGCAGTGAGGAGTTTAGAAAGCCATACCACACATACAACTATACAAAATGCTTTATTTAAATAGTTCAATATTCGTTCTTTTGTCAATTGCGTCTTAAACTGTATTAACGCAACTAGTGGCACAGTGCTTAGCATGCTTGGTTATCAGTTTCGAGGTTTCGTGTTAGAATCGCGGGGCTGTCAATTTTGAGAGAGGTTTTCGTGGTCTTCCTCACTTCGTGGCGAATACTGAAGATAGGAGGTGGATCCGAAATGTAACGATAAATAAAATCACCTTCAGTTCCAATCCTCTCTATTGCATAAAACCTTCAACTTGATTTTCATCTTTGGAAAAAATAAAAGTCACAAGTTGGCCCCTTGTGACTTTTATTAGCAAGTACGCTGATTGAGGAACAATGGCTAGGACTAGGAAGGATCAATACTAAAAATAATAGATCGGTAAGGATCTGATGATGCTTTTGACTTGATGGGGTTTCTTTGACGTTAGTGAAGATGGATTCTTCAATGGTGTGTCTCTTTGTAATCTCTCTTGTGTAATCTTTATTATTAATTTTACGACGAAAAATTATTCTTTATGAAAAATTCTGCTTTTCAAATAAATTAGCCTGCCGTGAAAAGAAAGAAAGAAGAAGATCAGATGTACAAAAAAACGTAAATATGCGTTAAGAGAGAAGTGCTGTTATTTATTGTTTTAAACAAAATGCTTATAAAAGAAAGCTGTTAGTAGTCCAAGATACAAAATTTAAAATCGGAATTTTGAATTTTATTTTCATTATACTCTTGGTTTCCAGGTTGGAGTTGAGCCGTTGTACAGTTTCAGGTTTCATCGTATTTATTTTAATCAATTTACAACGATTTAAAAACTGACGTGCATGGCAGACTATAGTTTATGGTATTGTGAATAGCGATCTATTTCTCGACTACATTTAATTTACATTTGTTTATAGTTTCGTGATATTGTTCCGTTGATGTTTCTTAACGTTAACTAAAGAAAAGAAAATTTACTTAATTATGTGATATGTAACGTCTCCTATCGATATGCAATTGATCTTTTTTGATTACAGTTTTCTTACACGTATTGCACGAAACATTGCCTAAATTGCTAAATAATTTGATAAAACTGGATCTGTTTTGGATATTAAAAAACCTAAGAAACAGTACAATGAGGACGGTGCAGCAAGCAGTTTGGGTAATTGATTCAATACTAAATTATCTTTATGGAAACGTTCACAAAAATTGCAAATAAGTAAAAGTCATTTTCAAAGAATTTACCATATAAAGAATACAAACATCTTTCTTTTATGTCAAGAGAAATGAAGAGAATCGATTGGACTTTTGTTGGTCAGTTAGTGTAGATAGAAGATTCGCATAATTTCTTTTTTAGTGATAAAGCAACCTTTTGCACCAACGGTGATGTTTCGTCGCAAAAGAATCGTATTGAGTTTTCGAAAATCCAAACTACGTTATTCTCAAACGAAGTTAACGTTTCAAAAAACAAATCGTTGGTCCATGCTTTGTCGATGAACACTTAGATCAACATGTTTATCTGCGCCTTTTGAAGGATTTTCTGATGCCATTTCTTGACATTTTGGAGCTATAAATGCGAGCTACCTTTTTTAGCAGTAAGACCGGTGCCGCGCTCATTGCACACTTCTGGTATGACACTGGTTGACATCACTTCGGAAAAAGATGGATGGAAGATTTGGTCCAATTAATTTTCCCGCTAGATCTCCTGATATTACACGAAGGACCTTTTCTTCTAGGGTGTTTTAAAACAAAAGGTATATGCAGATGACCTACCGCACGATCGTGAGGTATAAAAAACATGAGTACAGAACGTAGTGAATAAAATAAATGTACCAGCAACGTAAAGTCGTAAAGTTTGCCGCATTTATTAATGGCGAGGAAATGTGTGGGAGCTATGTATAACTGCAATTTTCGAATATTATCAGGATTTATTCTTAATTTCTGCGGATTCAATTTGAAAACATAAAATTCAAAATGCGACTATAAGATTTTTTCCTCTTCTCAACTACATCCCGGTACACATGTACATCCGGAGGATTTATCGTCATCAACTGATGTTCGGCCATTTTTGAAACGTTTAAGTCATAATATTGTGCTTAATCCAAAGTCTCGTTCCCAAATAATTCATTTTTTGTGTTTCTACGTTAGTCTTACCAAGTTCAAAACAAAACTTAATGTAAATGACGCGTCCAATTATCCAATGAAAAATTGAACAAGCAGACACAACCATGAAAAATTGTTTGCCAGTAGTCTCCACTTTCGGTAGAGTCGCTTGGTACACCAATTCATACAACTTCAGGCGATGGCGTTTGACTGTAACTATGTCAATTTAGGCTCGTGACTCAAATCTCGAACTTTTGGGTACCACCTCGTAACCTACAGCCAGCCGACGCCGCTAGTAGTTGACGAAAGCTGTTTGGACAAGGGACTACTAGTACGCTAATTAAACCTACGATAGATAATAACGGAGTTAGAAGTATTAGTTACACAATTAATTAATGGTATCAAGGTGATAACATTAAAATAATTAAAACCAAGTTCTGCAGCAATCCTGGAAAAGTTAAATGAAATTGCGACTTCGAAAAGTTAGAAAACTAAATGTGTATTGAGTTCGTGCATAGCAAGACTGGTCCTTTCATATGATTAGTTTGCTGGGCAAGATTGTTATTTTAAGCGTAGATTATTATTTTTTTTTGAATGAAGATTTTGAATGAAGAAAATGGAGTGTTGCGTATCATGGACACGGTTGCGCAACAAGATTATACAGTTAAATTGAAATTGCAGAGCTGCTGGAACCAATTACATACAAAAGATGAAACATTTGGAGAGAACACGGTACAGGCACTCACACAGGTCGATCCTGTATTTAAAGTCGCTTTAATCATGTTTTCGTGCACGTTAAGCCGTAGGTATTTTTGATTAATTTTTTATGATGAACGTATTGCTACGGCGCAAGTGTTATTTCTCTAATGAAACAGCGCCATATCGAATCAATATTTAATTGTTGCGATCTTCCTTTCGCGGTCGGAGCGTTTTCAAGAATGATTTTTTATTTTCCGTTTCGAAACACCGAGGTTGTGAATTAATTTTTTGAAATTATTGTTGTCGATGGTTTACTGTATAAGTACAATAGTATCTTAACGCCGACATTTAGTATTAAAGCGAGATTTAAGGGAAAGAAGTATCATGACTATTACAAAATTAATTGTTGACAAAAGCGGTTCTAGATACTGCGTGATTTGGAAGTGACTAGTATATAACAATAAAAACTACATTTACAAATAATTTCGCCAAATTATCTTAATCACAGATTTGATTCAACGTCAATATTCAATTGACAATAAGATTTGCCGTCTAACAGCGTAGCGAAGTGTCACCTCTGAGTGTTTTGCTTTTCATTCTAGGGACATGCTATAATAAACAGACTGTATTAAAAATGTGTCATATATTGGACATATTTGACAGATTTACGAAATTTTCAATAAACCTATCGAAACAAAGGGGTTGCTTGCAGGAAAGCCGAAGTGGGAATATGCCGGTAGATGATAGAGGATCTTAGCCTCTGTATTACTTAGTTCTAGAACACTGTATTAGTTAAATTCATGTTGTTGCTATTTCTTAAAGGTTAAATTAAAAGTTATTCGGCGGAGGCCGGAAATTGAAATAAGTGAAATATCAAAACAAAAGGGAAAAGTTTACACGTATGTATGTGGATTTAATCGGGATATTCTGTAAAATCAATATACGGATTTAAAAACATGTTCCGACAATCGAAGGTGTACATTTAGCAAAGTAATTTGGGCTGTGCAGGGTGATTGATTGAGACCACCTAACTGAACCATGGCCTAACTGAACTATGGCCCATATGTTCGCTAATTCATTTAAAATGAACTAGCTAACATATTCGATGACCGTTGGTTTAGCCGCAATCAATCATAGCGATTGCCAACTGGATCTCCCTGAGATCCGCTGGATTTCTGTGGGGTCAGATAAAAGAACGTGTATATGCCAATCCAATACATTCAATAGAAGAACTGGAGCAAAAGGTGAGATTGGCATTTCGCCAAATAAATCTTTTACAGTCTCAGAAGGCTTACACAATAGAAGACATGGTTAAATTTCAAAAAGCAATAATTTGTGGGAAGAGGGTGTAAAAACTTCAGAAATTACTCAACGTCTACAAGAAGTGTTTGCTGAGTCTGCAGAATCTAAAAGTAGTGTCTATCAGTGGATCGATTGTTTTGAGACTGGTAGAACATGAACCATGCAGTTACTGCCGTAGAGGACCTACTGAAAGAGGACACGCAAATGGCTACGGTGATGAATTTTGGCGACAGATATTAACCACTGATGAAACGTGTATTCCTTATTTCAATCCTGAGACCAAAAGTCAATCCAAAGAATGGCGTAAACCGGAAGAAGAGCCTTCACTTAAGACGCGTGCAGTTCCGTTTGTTGGAAAGGTAATGCTTACTGTATTCAGGGATTGCGGAGGGATTATTTTTATAGATTATCTGCCGAAAGGTACTACAATTAACGCAGAATATTGTTCGGATTCATTATAAGGACCACTGCTGCAGACACTTGCCAGAAAACGGCTTGGAAAGTTGCATAAGCGTTCGATATTGCAACAGGATAATGCAAGACTCTATACCGCAAGAAAGATAAAAGAAGTTTTGAACGATTTACGATGGAAGTTGCTTCTGCATCTACCTTACTCACCAGATCTTGCACCCAGTTATTTTCATCTGTTCCCAGTTTTGAAAAATCCTTTATGGGGTGTTCGAATTGACTGTTTAACTGACGGAAAACGTGTCATAATAGGTGGACTGTGAAGAAGTTTTTTGAGGATGGCTTAAAAAATTAGTTTATCGTTGGAATAAATGTATTCAGTTAAATGGAGACTATGAAGGAAAACTACATTCTAATATTGATGAAAATTGACAAAATAAAAGAATTATAGTTAAATTTTTATAAGTTTGGAAGCATCCCTCGTACAACCCATAATATTTTTAGCGAATGGTTTCAATCAATCATCCTGTATATAAAAGTGTTATCGAAAAGAGGAGGTGCGTGGAAAATAAAATAATGGCGCAACTACTTAAAAAATGACAGCTCTTTCTCAACAAGGTATCCGCTGACTGCAAAGATTTTGTTTATAGTACTGCAATAACCGGAGAAAAATATTGCATGGATCATGTAACTTTATAGTAGAAATACTAAAAAAGTATGCAATAGTAGACTTTAAGTATCCTGGATAGTACTTAATTAGACCATAACGTGTAGCAATGAATACGACTATTAAGTGCTTAAGAAGACATAAAAATCCGTCACAACAAAAATCCTAACACTTTTTTCTACTTTTTCATTTGCGACATGTGGCAAGCTACCGTGGAACGTGGGCCTTTTAAATGCATATTTATTAATGCATGGAAATTTATTTAAAGTGTGAATACAGACGTCGTTAGATGGAAAAACTTGTTGAGGAGCAAGTGTCATGTTAAAGGAAATGAAGTAAACACTACGTGCATAATAAATTAGCGGACAGGTGTTCTTCGTTTTATATGTCGCGTATTGATAAAAAGATTGTGCAACAAATATGTTAATTTTAAGTCACTCCTCGTAATTAGCGTGTAACACATTTTATCGAGCTGATATTTACCGATATGTTTCATGCCTTAAGCATTTAAAAATCATAACAAATAAATGAAAAAAGGAAGCGACCGCTGATTTTTTTTTTTGAATGTGCCGCCCTAAAAAATGTTTTCCAAGGAAAATCACTTAGAAGGGAATCTCGCTAAGCGTTAATTTCTGGATTTGGTGAAACGTGTAAAGCCCTCTGAGATCAATGAGTTTGGAGGGCGTAAGCGACTGTTTGCCTAAGCATCATAGACGCATTGTATATACCTATGCGATGCTCTGTCCCCCTCCTTTTAGCTTACTTGTGAAAGCAGTGGCGTTGGTTAGCATGATTCGGTTGGTAAATGCTAAAAAAGCATGAAGCTAATGGAATGCACCGTCAACTCTAGCAAAACACTTGCAATCGATTGCTCACCCTGGACGCTGGAATGGGTTACATTTTACCTCTTACTATATTATCGCTTCAATGTTGTCAACAAGGAAAGGTCGGTAAGACCAAATGAAATGCTGAAAGAAACAAGTAGAGACTTTGAAATTCTGGTGAACGAAATCTCATCAAATTAAACGAAAAGTAATTTAACCATTTGATCATGCAATAGAGGAAAAAAATGAATGCTTCTTAAGGAAAAAAAAACGTTTTCCTCTTTGTTCATGCGGGTCGTCTTAAGTTTCTACAAACGACCACTGCATGGCGCTATCGAGACTTGACGTTACTATTTCCGTAAAATTTGAAATTTTTTGTTCAAGCAGTGGCAGCTCAGAAATCGACCGAGTAGTTTGTTTATAGTAGAAAGCAACTTCGTAAAGCAATGGAAATTTCATGTGAAGGTTCTCGTTGGACGATTTTTAACGATTTTAGCGCTAATACAATAATACTGCTTCGAATGGTTCACCATTTGATAATGAAAGACAACTGTTTACAACTGGTTTGCAGAATTTTGTTGTGGTCGTGCGTAGCCGTCAGTAACGAATTTCGTGAAGCTCGACCAAAACCGATTGCGGCTCCGAAAACATCGATGTTTTACTCAACACGATGAAGAGTATTCATATATGACTTACCGTCACATAGAGACATCCTTAAGCATATCTAAGACTACGCGAACATTTAGTTGTGAAGATGATCTGTTCTTGATGAGTTCTGCATAATTTGACTAAAGCACAAAAAAGGCTCGTGTTAATTGGTGTAAGAAAATGCTCAAAAAATTCAGCAGAGGAATATCACAATCCGTATACAAGATCGTAATAGGTCACGAAACTTATACGAACCGGAAACTAAACAACAATCAATTGCTTGCTTCCAAAGAAGATGACTGCCTGTTTCTTTCGTTGTATTGAACGTGTCGCAAGCATTGCTTTAGAAGATTGAAAAACAGTTAATGCTGAATGGTACGTAATAATTTATGTGGAATCAAGAAAAACAATTGATAACATCGTTTCGTCCTGCACCATTACAATGCCAGTACTTACACAACATGCCACACAAATGATTACTTGAAGGAGAAAGAGGTCGAATTAATGTGTCATTGCCCGTATTCACCTGATTTATCGCGTAGCGACTTCGTTTTGTTCCCGAATGTCAAACAAATATAGGTAGACAGCGATTTTTATCACCCCAAGGAAATGTTGACGACTTCCGGAACCATGTTTCGGAGATGCCACCTTCACGCAACAGTCGAAAGTAATTTTCAGAATAAGAGTAAACGTGTGGTGCTGTATAGTTCATAGTTATCTAATCTAATCCTTCATTTTAGAGAATCGCCTCACAGGAGAGAACTACTCAATTTTTTTACATAATGCATTAGAAGATCTACTAAACATTAGAATGTAAACATATTTTCAGCTTGGGGCTCCTGCTCATTTCGCTCGGCAGGTCAAGCAACATTTGGACGCTAGCTTTCCAGGGCTTTGGATTGGTCGTAGTGGTAGGGAAAATGAAGTTTGCAAGGCAAAAGTTGACACTCGGGACCCACTAATTCAACGTATTAGAAATACCGCAGGCGATATTAAAGAAAAATACGAAGCGATCAGGAGAGCAACAGGCGCCCTTCGTAATCGAAGCATAAAATGTTTAGAGGTCAATGGCGGCATTTTTGAACATTTGTTACATTTCAATTTTGCTAGTAATATATTTCGGGTATTTACCTTTCGGGTAGATTTCGTTGTAAGATTAGACGCTCAGGTTTAGATTACGCTGTTTGGCCGTTGGTGCATAAATGACGCCACATAATTAAATTATTAATTATTTGTATATTATGATTCTTTGCGAATTTATTATTTTTAATGTTTAGGTTGTGTTAGGTGGTTTTCCCTGTGTTGTGTGCCTATATAAGTTGTATAACTAAACCCAATTGTGGTATGTAGGTATCGCTGGATGGATGGATTGAGCGGATTTAAATTTTCAACTTGAAATTGTTGGATATTTTGGAAGTTGGTTCTTGCTTAATCTATATTGGGATTTTGAAAATGGCCATCAACCTGATGGGAAACGATACCCTGTTGTAATTACAGTCTTTTTTTATTTATAAGTATTTTTGCTAACTCTGTCGTATCTTTCAGGCTACCTCTTGACCTTTCATCTTTTCTTTTCCTGATATACACTCATTTATGTCTATCTATTTCTACTTCTGGTTATCATCTAGTTGATCAATAGTTTGGAAAGGCTGAAAACTACATTTGGAACTATAACGAGGAAATAGCGGAAGTATTTTGCACATAGCAGAAGCATGAAGTAGTGTCGCACCCTATACTATTGCCTAGCGGTCAGAGCTAATTATTTCCTAATTTGTAATATTTTTCTTTCTTTGTAATTTAATTTATCATTCATGTGTCACTTTTATTGCCATCGGTATGACATTTAGTAAATTTCGCACAGTGTATTTAATTTTAGAAACGCCAATACGTAGTGCGGATAATTATTTTCCAACGTTAATTATTGCTGCACTTACTCATACTCATGGATGCTTTTGACTGAATTTGGAATTTTTAATAGTAAATATTATATTTCAACTGTTTCAAAAATTTAATCTCGTAGCCGTTCAGTAACCAATAGCCAAGTTTAATTTTAGCATATCTAATTTTGATCTAGTAACTGGTCATTTACCAGAAGACAAGTTAAACTTTAGCCTACTTAATTGTAATCTGCTAACTGGTCAGTAACCAGTGGACAAGATTAATTTCAGCTAACCTAATTTTGGTGTTCGATAATTATTTCCCCCTCCATTGATTTAAAAGTTTAGTGGTTAGGTATACGGATGCCTTAAGGCACTTTAATCATTTACTTTTTTTACATCTTTACACGAGTTTAGAGTTATCATCTTGTTGTTAGGATTTCCTGTTTTTATTATCCAGTGATTTCACCATACCTTGACAACCTGAACGAGTCTTGTTCTTATCGCGTGGTCCCCTGATGTGGTAGCAAGTGGCGCATGCGAATCTAGTTTCGAACTTCGTCTTTCTTACGAATTCCCCCTTCTTCACTTAGCTGGCTGGCAAGACAGATATGTGGAACTGCTTTTGCGCCGTGACATTTATTAAAAGAACGCTGTGATTAAAAAATATTAGTATATGAAATTTTGTTTATTTGTAATTACGTTGAAAACAAATGAAAATTGAATAGAAACATGAGAGTTTTTTCCATTACTTTGACGTGTACAATACACTCTTGCAGTTTAATCCAATCTTTCCGACTCATCCTGTATATATTTATAGTAGAGATAGAGTAGGAAATGGCCCATTGACTCACGTTGTATAACTATTCCAGTGGCCTATTTAAGTTTACACTAATAAAATATCCATTTAATTTTAGCGTACCTCTACTAACATTAATTAAGGTGCGTCATTCTATTTCACACAATTTGTCATCCGAAATGGTATCCTCTATTCGAACTTTTTTGCCTTCGTTATTTACTTTATATGTTTTTTCTTGGAACGAGAAGCAATTTACGTTAGCGTATAGTATCATCGACGTTGTCTGCGCTGCTTCATCCGCAGCTTACGTAAAAAAGAAACATCGCCTAGTTCTCTTATTTTTATTTAAATGAAGTTAACGTTACCGAGTATGTGGTCACGAATTATGAATTCAAACGGAGAGGAAAAAATGTAATGATGATTCAAAGACAACCTGAATGGTCAGAACGAGTTCTTGTCGTGACGTTAATTCTACAAACGGTGCCGCTCAATAAATTACATGTCAGCATCAATTTTCCATCGCAGCGGACAACAATAAAATATTTAGAGGTAAACCGATGACTTCCACAACCTTATTTGTTGTTCTCCGCATGTATACCTTTGTGTAAATTTATTTCTAAAAGGTTGAGAAATGGTAGGCTCAATTAGAAAATTCTATTGTTACTTGCTATGTCGCAAGAAGTTTCAAGAAAACATATTGGATTGCAGACGCATGTCCATATGAAGATGGAAATCAGTACAATTTCATTTAATGTTAACTAAGTTTTAAGCAAATTCTACTTTACAGTAAATGTGTGCTACGCTTTACTTCTTGTATACAGTGTTTCCTACGCAACCCGTTCATTAAAGGTCTTCAAAATTAGACATCAGAAATATAGTTGAATCAACTTAAGTCGCATTTATAGCGAACGCAATGGGAACTCAATACTTTCCAGTAATATGCAATATTTAGTGTTGTACATACGGGGTGTTCAGAATTTATGGTTAAATTTATGAATGCTCAATTTAAGAAAATCGATCTTTTCTTAATGGAATGCATTGTATACAAGTACACTACCGTGAGCAAATGCAATTACTATCGATGTATATTAGGTGTCCCTATACCAATCTTTCTTAGTTTGCATCAATTAAAATTTCACAACAGTTAGATGGAAAAATAAATCTAAAGCAGTTGTGATTGGGAAACTATCAATAATATATTTAAATGCGCAAACTTTGTATTCATAAATTGGATATTAAATTCTGAACATTCTGTATGCGATAAGCTAAATGCTTTCAGTAAATATGACGTAACTTTTTATAAACGATTATTTGAGTTGCGGTTGGTGCAGTTCCTTTCATTTGTTGGATTTAGCGAATCCGACGTTTCGGCAGATATTTTTTTGCCGTCTTTTGAGTTACCTTGAAAAGGACCGTGTCTAGCCAAATTCCTCGTATTTACGCAAGTGTTATCTCTTCCAATTTCTATATGATACTATTTACGTGACTTGAGGCCTTATGCGTTGATTCTTCACCGTCAATTGTGCCAACCAGTAGCTGTTAAAGGGGACAGAAGTTTATTGCTTATAAGCTGCATTTAAGCTACACTTGTATGAGCTAAATTAGATGGGCGGTAACTTATTTTATCCTGCGCAGAAGTTGGAATATTATTGTTCACTGGACATTAGTTGTCTAATCTGTTCTGTTCTTTGTGTTGTGTTGTAGTCATATTTACCTGGTTTGGTTGTGTTCTTTCTCCGGGATAGATTCGTTATCCTATCTTCTTCTACGATCTTCTTCCTAAGTGTGTTGTGCCAAGTTTGATTGACGAATCACGTGCTGTTTTATTCTTACGTATCACGTCATGAGTTTTAATGAACGGGTTGTATGGAAAACGTTCAATGATTTTAATCATAAAGAGAGAAATAAGTTCAGAAGGATTCAAGGATTCAAAATATTTCAAGTGCCTCAGGAAACTACAGGAAAGAACTTGGCATACTTTTGCAGAATCTATGGGAACTACTAGGGATTATCCTACGCCACAAAACTAAACAATTTTATTCCAAGCACAAAAGATTTTATCAGCAAAATCTTCAATTTCTTTTAAGATTTTTGAGAGAATTTACTATTATGCGGGAAATTGACAAATCGAGATTTTTTTGTTATTGTTCGTTTAGGCAGGGTCTCGTTGATTCCTTGTTCTATAGAACTTCGGAGGAGTCGCGAGCGTAGAGATAGAAGACGCGACCGATCAGGCTTGGAACATAAGAGTTCACTGTATTAGGATGTTCCTTCACCAAGTTACCTCATTACAGTATAAGGCTATGCAAGCAGCACGGCAGATTCTGGCAAATATAGTAGTAGATACACCGTAGGCTGCCGGAGGATCGACGATTACGCGTCGGGCTAGACGTTTGTATGTGGATAGTATACTTCCTAGGGTTATAGAAGAGGAAACAATGGGATTCTTAAATTAACAAATGTATTTGAGCGGTCAGTGTTAACTGCTGGAAATCCGGTGTTGGAAGTCAAATTAATTTAGGTAAGAATTTTGTTTTTGTTGATGTCGACAAACAAGACTACAGAAGCAATAGCTTTCCATGAGACTAATTTCAAGGGTCAAAGTTTAAAAATAAGGAGATCACATGATTACCAACTGATGTTTGAAAAGCTTGAGAGTACCATAGCAACATCAGAAAGTGTTATGAGCATACCTGAACCGGCACTTCCACCAAATATGTGCCTAATGTGGGAGAGATCGCTTGTTCTTGCCTATTTAAAATATATTAAAATAACGTCACTTGTATAATGATATAACTATTCTTTACTGCTATATGGCACTTAGGTTCAACCTGTCTCCTACTACTCTAGTTATCAACTGACTTATCACTACTCCACTGTTTCGACTTCTAGCAACCGTAGCCTCGCCTAGAGCCCTCTTCATCCATGGTTATTTAGTATAATAGAAATGTCTTTCGGGTGATGTCGCGCAGTTAAAGACTTTAGTCTTTAGAAATCTTCTGAAGAAGCTGACAGCATGGTCAGCGAAACGTCAAGTAAAATATTAACTACACGACATCACCCGAAAGACATTTCTACTATGGATTACGGTCGTGAAAGCCTACAGTCAATTATTTAGTATAAATCGCTCAGCGTCCTTTAATAACTAAATGGCTCCGTAGCATTATTGCGGAAGATGTAAAATTGAAAATAGGCGATTGAGATTTATTAAAAGATGCTTTACAATTATCAAACGGAATATTATTTTGTATTCTGAATAAAATATTTCGGATGCATATTTCCACTATTTATGACAAGAGCATACTGGTGTGCACGTTGTTGTAGCAACGACAGTGAAATTAGCTTCTAATTCCCTTTAATCGCGAATGAAGGAAGCGACACTATACAAATACAGTTAAGCCGAAGTGCATATAGTCTACTATATATATATATATATATATATATACTATATAGTCACCACAATTGGTTCTTAACTTGTAGTGCCCACGTTGGCAAATAAATGTAATTTTATAACTATATACGCATCTAACAGAAAAGACAATATCTCATAAATATATCCACATCACATAACAAACGATACTGCCCCAAACCCATGTCTTTCTTCTCTCTGTTAAATGCATTACCACTGAATCAGTTTGGTTATCAGCCCTGTACATTACGGATATGAACAGCGAGGAGATAAGATGGATTTCACAACAATCAACGTGGGTTCATTGCTTGGGTACAGGTTGTACAGGTTAGGACGTTGTCCAGAGGAATTGCCCTAATAGCACCAAGGCGTAGCGGTATCTTACCCAATATAGTCCTTCTAATTCACGCATTTGCCTCGTCTTCAGCGTGGTAGCCCCTGCACTTACAAAAACATAGAATATTCTATTCTTTATTTTTACTCAATTTGGAAAATTTAATACCGAACAAAAGCTTGTTAGTACAATACGTATTGCGTGTTAAAAATAAACATTCGAAAAGAATATGTAATTCAAGTTGGAAATTACAAACATTGATGGTACTTGTAGGGATAAATAAAATTTTTGTAACAATAAACCAACTCTTCGTGATATATATTCAAAAACATTGACTTCTTCGTCTAAGTTCATAATTTTAATCCGTAGAAGAAATCTGACCGATTTATTTAATTAACTTAGTTCTCTTTGTAGATCCAATGATAATGAACTTAGCACTTGGCATTTAACACTTGCAGTAGAGATTATCCAAACACGAAACTCTGAAATTTAAATTTTTTGGGGGGACGCGTTAAGTGAGGCAACAAAGTGGAAATATAAGAAATTAAGCGACAATTCAGTTGTAGATGAATTTATTTTGTACCGATTTTGTATGTGATTTTGTACCGTAGATGATTTGGACAATATTTTGAAGGAAATAGGCCAAACAAATTCTGAAAATTGTAAATTATATTCACGCAAGTGAGAGTTTGAAGAACTTGAATTCATAGGGATTGATATCCACTACAGAAATCTAGAATATGATGAACAAAGTATTTTAGTATGTAAATGCTTATAGAGACATATCTGTAGTGCATCTAATTGATTTGCTAAACCGCCGACACAGTCGGATATATCGTTATTATACACGTTATTATACACTATTATATCTTAAAGTATTCCATAAGGGAAATAGAGAATTGCTTGGCGATCTGAATGTTCCCGATGATGTGTTTTATTACTGCAATTTAGCTATAAAGCTATAAAGCTTCAAACAGTTTCTTTAAAATTACCACTGAAAAGGTTAAGAAAAAGATTATCACCCTTGTAATAATTCTTCACGGGAATAATTATTAAATTTATTTCTTCAACTTTCCAAATTATTTTCAACATTAAAATTTACTAATCAACCTTTTAATTTCTGAAAAAGAAATGTTGAATGGTGAATTTAAAGCGTTTATGAATTAATAAATTGCAAACCACTGTGTGTTTGTCTTTTTCTCAAAGCGATGATAATTTATTGTTTTGTCAGTAAACATTGTGAAATATACTATTTCATTGAATTACTTGCTTTAATGGTCTGTCTACCTGCTCGTTTATCGATTTTATACATAAATTATCGAATATATGTATCGCATGTGCATGTATATCGTAAATATACATAAATTTTGCGCACGTATATTACTAACAACATGACGTTTTTACGTCGAGGTCATAAAATTGAAACTGCAAAGATTAAACGCGGTGTAAATTTTCGAGAATTTCGCATCTAAATAATCTATGGCAATGGTGAGTAGATAACTTTAGACGCGGTATCTATGTGAAAGAAATATGCTTGGTAACAATTGTGCTTCAAAGGCGATTAACATTACTTCTGTTCTAACCCTTCAATTGAGAAGGTTTTAAATAAAAATAAAGTTGATTAGCTTGAGTTGTTTTGGACATTGAAATCATTTCACTGAAGAGAAAATTTAGTTATTTGGTACTTTTCTGGTAGAGAATGCGTGTTATCTTAAAAAATGGAAATCCTTATGCTATAAAAGACAAAGTAATGTAACTCTTTATATTTAGATAAAATGAATAAATAAATTGAGGTTGTTAATGAAATGTGAACCTTCGTTATGAAGTTCGCTGTACTATAGTTTTCTAGCGAGGAAGGCACCGCAATTTGTATTCATTAGGATCGGTAACACCCTATTTCATTAGAACGAACGAGGAAGGTATTCGGAGTTAAGAAGTAAACGCTTGATGCACGAGTTCCTCTATAATTGTTATACGATTATAAACTGGACGGGCCGGTCAGGTTTTAGATGCGTAAAATAAAGCAGTCGGAGTCTGGACTTATTCCACATCGTCATCACGATCACCGCGCGCGATCATCATCACCATCACTAGTTCGACCAGTTTCTGGTGCCTAAAGTGTTCCTGCTGCGCTCCATTGCATTGTCTAACCGTCCGTTGTTCGGTCAAAGATCTTCCGATAGACGCGCACATTAAGCATAATATTCTGGACAATATCAATTTCGGATAAACTCCATGAACTCGTAATTACGATGTGCGTCCGCTTGGAATGAAACTCATGTCATATTTGGGCATACTAAACAGCTAGGTATATTCAGTTTTTCCGCATCATCTCGTAATGGTATTCCGTTACGGATGCTGGTTAATAGTAGTATAGATATGTTCAACGGTTTTTTGATCAACCTGTATGACTATTTACAAGTTGTAAAGTTTTTACTACGACAGTTAAGATTATGTAATAAGTATTTACTCAGCAGGCCTACCAACAGGATGGCGTAGCATCTACATTAAAACATGTTTATTATGCATATAAAATAACTAAAATATTCATTTAATTTTAATTAGATGCATTAATTTACACTGCGATAGCTTTATTACTTCGTAGATAACAAAAAATTAAAAGACGTTCCGTAGCTTTCACCGGGTAAATTTATGTGCATTGTTCGTTTATACAGAGGTCCTAAGGTATTTAATATTCGGCGAATTTGGCCAAAGTTGCCACGAAGTGTAACATAGTAAACAATGTCCATCTACAGCCGAAAATATTTGAACTTTGCGCTAAATCTACAGAGCGATGCATTGGCTGGAATAACAAGGTAATTAGTGAACGATTTGATGAGCAATCATGACAAGTAAAGTGATAATTTACATAATATTAAAGTTGACTCGGCAATGTATGATGCTAAAGCCATATTGTTTACCAAGGACCAATAAATTTATGACACGCAATTAATAGAGAGAACAAATAACTAAGACATGAAAAATGTTGGATATAATAACAGAAAATAATAATTTCTGATTATGTAGCCTAGTAAGCGGATGGCATCCCAGGAAACAATTTGCCGCTCTTAACTAATTTTCCATAACAACAAAGGCATATTACCAAAACCTTTATTGCTGCATATTGTACTATTTCTTAAGCCTTAAGGCTCTTATACCTTCGTGTTCCTAAAAACATCAAAATGTACAGGATACAGTATATTCTGTTAAAAATAAGAAAATTGAGGTACGTTGAAATGTAATTGGAATGCCGATAAAGCTAAAAGTTAGGACACAAGGAATAAAAATCAGTTTTAAAAACGTTAGCTTCTGTCGTTCAAAATTATGGAGGTCTTGACATGTCAGCTGTCCAGTGTTGAGTCAGGTCTTCGACTGATATAGACGCGTTTTCGTAACACTTTTTTATAACCATGAAAGACGCAGTTAAATCTCAAGGAGCAATAATTTTCTTTCTGTGGAAAGAGGGTGTGAAGACTTCAGAAATTATTCAACGTCTGCAAGAAGTGTTTGGTGAATTTGCAGAATCTAAACGGCAAACGAAAGAAACATTACTGTCGTGGAGGACCTACTGATTGTTTGGGCGTAAGCAAGGTTTCAGCCTGCTGGGTGCCAAGACTGTTGGAACCGGAACAGAAACTCAATAGGTCTAGCACTTGTCGTCAACTTCAAGAGCTGTTAACCCGTTACGGTGATGAAGTTTGGTAACGCATAATAACCACTGATGAAACGTGGATTCTTTATTTCAATCCTGAGTCCACAAGTCAATCCAAAAAATGGTGTAAACCGGAAGAAGGGCTCCCGAAAGGTACTACAATTAACGAAGAATATTAATCGAATTTATTATCCGGACCACTGCGGCAGGCACTTGTCAGAAAACGGCCTGGAAAGTGGCATAAGCGTCCGTTATTGCAACAGGATAATGCTAGGCCCCATACCGCATGAATGATAAAGGAAGTTTCGAACGATTTACGATGCTTCCGCATCTACCTCACTCACCAAATCTCGCACCCAATGATTTTCATCTGTTCCCAGTTTTGAAAAAACCTTTACGGGGTGTTCGATTTGAGTGTAAAACGTATCATAAATAGGTGGATTGCAAGAAACCGAAATAGTTCTTTGAGGACGGCTTAAAAAAATTAGTTTATCGCTGGCATAAATGTATTCAGTTAAACGGAGATTGTATAGAAAAGAAAAACTATATTGTAATATTGATGAAAATTGACAAAATAAAAAAATTATAGCTAAATTCCTAGAAATATTCCTCGTACGTATTGGATAGTTTTGTAAATATGCATGGTTCGCCATAGTATTCAATTTACTTTACATGTAGTGGAGTGGCGCATAATTACTGCATTTGTTTCATTTCTTATTATTAATGATCCATCAAACGAGCATTATTTACGTATGGGTATCGTGAGTGGTTAAAATTGAAACTACAGTTTCTTTTCAAGTTGTCATGACTAGTCAAGATAAATTAAGATTGTAGGTATGGTAATTACCGCAACCATTAACTAAATACACATATAATGTATTTTTGTAAAGTATGTCTTTCACGACTATTAATTACGGATACTTTAACTATTTTTAGGATGTAGTTACGCATGATTATAGCCACAGCTGTGGCAAGTACCAAGAAAAAGTACTTCCGGCAAGCAGTTCAAGTAGTCTACAAATTATTTTTGTTCCATCTAATAAGTAAGACGTATTGGAAGGAATAAGTAATTTACTTGAAATTAAAAATGAAGCACCCAGCGCAAAGTAATTATTCCTTTAAATACTTAATACTTACTTAAGCACTTAGAGCAATTGAATGTACTCTAAGTACTTTTAAACCACCTAAAGAATTTAAATTACTTAGAATAAATACATGTACTTCAAGTAATTTTAAACAATTCCAAGAATTTTGATACTTAATATATAACTACTTAAATATGTACTTTAAGTAGTTTTAAAATAGAATAAAGTAAATTAATAATTGACCAATAATAACTTCTCGTTTTAGTTGTATCTCAAATGTAGATGGTTTATTTAATCTTTCTGTTTGATTTATACGATCCAAAAATACAGACAATATTAAACAAAGCAATACTAACCAAAAAATATAATGCTAAGGTAGCTTAGCTTCCTCATGGTATTGATGGAATAATTCACGGCAAACGCAATAAAAGAAGAGAGAAAAAAATACACTAACACACAGATATGTTCCTGCCTACCCGGCGTCATCAACGTGGTTTCGAGAGTATTTTTTATCTCTACCTTCTATCGCTGTTACCTCACAGTTAATGCCACAATTTTTAAAACAACAAACTCGACATTTCTTGGCGCCCCCGAGTGCCAAAGAAACGCATGCCTGCCGTTCAGGAAGCAGCGACATAAACCGGGTACTGTTCCCCAAACCATCCCTCGAGCATTTCTGTGACTGCTAAGCACGAGATGGCGACGCTGGTAGCGCTTTGGGAAACCGCACATGTGAATATTCCGACAGGCTTACCATGATGTATATAAACAAAACACATCAGAAAATGCCTGGAAACAATTATTCCATCAATACCCTGAGGATGCTAAGCTATCTTACCATTATACTTTTTGGGTTATTGCTTCTAGGTATTTTCTGATGTGTTTTGTTTAAAAGCAATACTAGTAAATTGATTTGTTTCTTTAAAGAAAAATCGCATAATTTCAACAACTGGTTACATGTTAGGTAACTGAAAATGCGTGGACGGACGATAATTCTCTTCCTGAACAATTTAAAGAAAAGGTTTTCAATAAAGAATATTCAAAGATAAATGCTGTGCAATATTATATTATATCAGAGTTAATAGACTGTTCAGATTTCGCTGCGCACAATCCTATTTTGTTTTTTTTTTTTTTATTAAACAACCTGTATATTATTCCGATTTTATGAATGCCTCTTCAATTCGCGTTAACTTACATCAAAATGCCCATGCCTATCTATCTTAGTTTTTGAGATAATTGACATATTTTAAAATTTTGTGAATCTTGCTCTTTCTTAACGGCCATTATCTTAAGCGTCTTGTACACTAAGGTGGTAGTGATTCAAATCTTGTTCGGTTGAGTATTTCTTGGAGCTATACATCGAAAAAATTAAAATCGTGGCCATGTTTGATTCATTTTTCCGCGATCTGATAGCGAAACTATGATAAATTCTTTTTTATGAACATTTCCTTACACCTAAAATATGTCGTTCATTAGTGAATTTAATATGAAGCTATGTGAATACGTTTGCTGCTAAAATTCATAGTATACTGAGACGAAATACCTGTTTTTCTAAATATATAAATTCAAAATAAACTGAAAAATTTAATTTATACATAGAACTTCACATATATTCGATGTGAATATCACTTTGCTTTATGCATTCATTTTATTGAACAGGAAGCATTATTTTGTGTAATGTTCATGTACTGCATTGCCTTAAGAAATTTATCCGGGAAGTTTTTATGTTTTTTTTTTTACTAAATTGAAGACATTTTTACACAAATTTCAGTATGTTGTTGCACTTCTTACTGCTGAAGAAACTTTGCGTGCGATTTTGATTTAATGAATATTTTCAGGGAAGCAAAAGTTCGTAGTGTTTAAAAGAAAAACTTATCTCCACATGTTCCATATTTAATTTATTAAAGAATTATGGGTTTTAGGTAAGAGAAACGTTTACAAAAAAGATTTTAAAAGATATATTGATGATCTTCTTCTAGAATCTTTGATCTTTTGCCAAAAAGCTCCAGGAAGTACTCAATCGAATAGAATTTGAATCGCCGCCCTAGCGTGTAAGGCGTTTAAACAAAAGAGAATAAGTGCTCCACAGAGGTTGATCATTAAAACTTGGAACGGTTTCCTAAATTATCACTGCAGTGGTTTAATCAATCGAAATTAAATTTGAAATACTTAAAGTATAGAAGTATTGAATATCTTACTTGAATGAATACTTCTAATTGCAGCGATAAGTAAAAGAAGTAAATGTGTAATTGGTATGATATTTGAGTATAATGGCTATTTATGAATCACCATAATTTGTCACATATGACGAAAATAACTGAGTGTGGCCAAAGAAAAAGAGAAAAAGTAAACTTATTCACCGGAAACAATCCGCTTTCTATCCTTGCATAAATAATATTTTCAGAATTGCATTTTCTTATAACTGCTTCATTAGAAATGGTTTCACGCTGCTTGACTAAAGAAGTAATAGTACCTATTGCTTCTATCCATTTACATACGTCATATCTAGTATTCTAGTCGGTATTAGTCTATTAAACTTCTCGATGGCAGCAACAAGCCTAATACATTGAAACTAACAATAAGATAAATTATCTGTAATGAATATCTGCTTTATTTACATTGAAATCTACACATAAACCGACAACAAATTAAACAGAATTTGATTGATTGGTTGCTAGCTGTATCAAGATTATTGTAGCGTAACAACTGTACAGTTATAAATTAACGTTTTAATACAGTATGTAAGATCTAGTTAGTTATAAATTTAAAATTATTCATGATAAATTAGTCAATAAAGTTAGATGAACATTTTCAGTCAAAACAGTTAAATTAAAGTAAGTAGGTTGGATTGTTAACAGCAACGTACTGCATCTTGTCCGTAAGACGTCCTATAGAGACAAAAATAAAAGGATTTTTGATTACCTTGTCGGTTTTAATTTCGTACTTTGGCACAAATACTGTAAGTATAAAAAAATGATGGATCTAAGTTATAATTAATAGGGAATTTTAATAAATCGCATCACTGTGATAATTTTTTTTTTGGGTTACGACGGTTTAATGCATTGCCACCTGAGAAGAAAAGACTATTAAAATGAGGTATTACTCGATACTCCTTCCCATTTAAAATTTTTAAGGGGGTAGCTCCCGGGGTAGGGTGTTAAGGTGGGTGAGTCAATTATTGCATAAAAAGTTGCCCCCCCTCGATAATATTTCTTATGTTTCATGAAATTTTTCATAAATTTCTAGATTTTGGGGTGGGAAGTTTTTAAATGAACACCCAGTATATATAGTCTTAATCCCATTTAATATCGCGTATCCACAGTCGATTTGTCTAGGAAATTTCTTTTTGTGATAGCGAGCCAAAGGAGAGTCTAGGCTGGGTAAATTTCTCTTCTTCGCTTCCAAGAGTTAAAGCTCTTGGAATAGAAGCAATTCTTTACCTTCATGAGTGAAGTCTACATAATATAAAAATACACTTTTGAGGTGCACCTTCAAAAACTGGCAATGAGGAAATTATAATCATGAAAAAAGACAAATCAATTGTAATTCTTAACACTAACTTTTTTAGGGTGGCAGATGTCATGGAAGTACTAGCACCCAATTTGTTTAAAGCCGCCTTGTTTGTTGGTTGGAACCACAAATGGGTGAAGCTAACTGATCAAATAAGTAATTTTGAAAGTAAATGCAATTTAAAATCATTGCTGCGTTTCAAACTTAAAGCACTTACCAGGATATTGTTACAAACTTGACACAAAAAATGTTATATTTTGCCTAATTATTTAGCGCCATGTATTGCATAACAAAATTGCATCCTTTTTTCTTAAAGGTAAATTATTCAAGTCACTAATTATGAGGTAGTCGTTAGGTTTCTACTGTTAATGTGTTTGATATTACGAAATAGGGTAAAAATAACTTTCTTAGAACAACCGAAACATATGATCAGAACAGGTAGATGTTCCTACTTTGAAGCGAGTCACACACTCGCCGGAGTATTCGCTAAAGCTAAAATGGAAGAGGTGTTTTAAAGGTAACCTCCAAATGACTTTCTTATTCATGCTAAGTATTTCTAATAAAATTTACGCCGGAAGCCATCAAAACAACAGCGACATCTCCTTTTTTATATTCATGATTCCAATATGGTGTTAATAATTATCAATATTAGGCAATTTTGCGGTTGTTATGCAAAGCAATGTTATTCTCAGTTAGTTTGAAATGATGCTTCCGTCTCTTTAATCTGTCCAAAGGTTCATTCATTCATCCAAAGGAAGGTTCATTGCTAACCGAGTTGGTACGACCATATTCAAATTTAGCTGCCCAATATTTCACTATGGCAAATGATGGGGTAGACTTCTCGTAAACAGCTTCGATGTCGGGTTTAACTTGCGTAGGTATATTGTCTTTCGAATGCAATAATTTAATGACCTCCATATTCAATTTTTTCGATTTTTACAGAAACACTAACATCGACGACACAAACGACCGTTGAACAACAACGGAGCGTCGAACATGTTTGGACTTTTGAAAAACATCTCCCAACGCATGCGCAATTATATTACCGGAACATTTTTGGCGAATTACGTCATCCTCATGTTCGGATTACCCTCGTATAAAATTTTCGCCATTATGATTCACATCTTGTGAATCGACAGATCGCATGGTTGAAATGTACTTTATTTTGGCAACAGTAAATTGTTAAATTAATTAATTTCATAGTTTATTCATTGATCTTTTGTTTAATATATAATTTTAATTTTATAATTGAATGTAAAAGAATCGAAGTTGTTAAAAAAATCACATGAAGATACTCAGAACTAAAATCTTCTGATTTTATTTTGTCGACTTCTTTGATCATTCTATTTTTCTAAATGTCTTTGTACAGGTCCTGAAGTATCTATATACAGTAGAGTGTCAATAATTCGGACGCTAAAAGTTGGTATAGTTGATAATCCGGATTCGATAAAGAATTACTTACAGCTACAGTATTTTGTTGTAGACTTAGATTTACTGTACATAAAATAAAAGAGTTAGTTTACCCAACTAGAAACAATTTGACGTTCACTAGGTAGCTGATTCGAGACATTCATTTTCCTCAGTGCAACGACATTTTATCATAAACTAGTATTTTTCTAAGCAGTCCTATTACATGCTGCTATGTTCTATGAACAAGTAAAATGCATTGCTAATTTTGCATTGGTCCAACCATTTTCTTTTTCTCAGTGTACATATAGTACAGCACTTTTTTCTGTAATTAAAATTTTATTACATTAATGGTTTTATTCATCCGCTCCGTTTCTGTAGCCATCAGAGTGAATTACAAACGATTTCAGCAAGTTTTTTTTACGTTGAAGACGTCTACCGACCTTTTTGTTGGTTTATTTCGAAAATACGGATGATTTGATAACCCGGAAGTGGTACCGTCCGAATTAATCTGGATCATTGACGTCTTATTGTGCTTTTAAATGGCAGAAATTCAATTACATTCCGGTGTCACCGGTGACTTCTTACTTTAAATAAAATAGCTTGAATATTTTCAGATTTCTGTAAAGGTGATGGAATGCCAAACCTGGTGGTACTCCACATGATATAGTTTAACTTAAGAAATATCGCTATGTGCAGCAACAAAGGTTTTGGTAATCTGTTTTTGTTGTTTTGCGAAGTTGGTTAGCAAAGAGCATCAAATTGTTTCCTGCATTACTAGGGAACGTGATCGTCACATCTGCGAAACTGTAGAATCTTAATTCTAAAAGCTTAAATTATTCTTGTAATTTGTTGTTATTATATCCTGCATTTTTCGTATTTTCGTTCTGTCCTTCTATTAAAAATACTGGAATAAACTTGGAAAAAGTAAAGAAATAACAACAATTAACAAAACAGGTAGAAGTAAGAGAAAATAATAACTCTTAGTTTAATTGTTGTTATTTCTTTATTTTATCCAAGTTTATTTCAGTATTTTTGATAGATAATATATTTATTTTTTAGATTCTTGTATTGTTAATTTTATAATGGCCTACACAGAGACCACATAAGATAAATGTCAAGTAATTTCAACATTCCGTGAACTTCGCAAAACTTACCCCGAAATTGAACATAATGAACGTTACCTTTGTACAGCCAGAAATATTTTAACTTTGCACTAAGTATAAAATCTACAGAGCGAACTGCTTCGACACGAGATAATAAGATTTAAATTATTGGATAAATGTTTCGGGGTGGTTCACTTTAGAACTCAACGAAAAAGAAGCACGTTGTCTATCAAAAACTTAAAAGAATCTACCATAACTGACTAATCCCGACAAAATGAGAAAATAATAACAATTACCAAAACAAGTAAAAATAAGAGAAATCAATAACGAGAACAAAGAACGAAACTATGGAACTGCAGGATATAACAATAAATAACAAGAATACCATAATACGTATACTTTGGGACCTCACTGTATGCTTCGCTAGATCTTAACCAATGAATAGTATGCATAGAAGAACATCAATAATTAGTTAGTTTTAAAGTTGGAAATAAGTTTTGGTTTCATTAGAATTTAATATTTATAATTTCCAACCATACCGAAAAAATCTTAATAGAAAAAGGTAATCGATATATATATATATAAATAATTACAAATTTATTACAGTATTTTGAAAAATATGTCATGCAGTTAGTCAGTTCTTTTGCATTTAATTTCTATAATGCCGAGAAGCGTTACGTACACCAAGGAAGATTTTCAAATAAAGTGAAAACTATCTACTATAAAATTTACATATGTAAATATTGTACTTATATTATGAAACCTTGAATAAAAAAAAACACGAGAGTAACTCAGCCGGCGCATTAACACATCAACATAAGGAACCATTTGCATTTTAATTTATATTCAAAGGTTTCCCCCGGTACCACTTGAACACAGTCGTTATTTTACTTCAAGCATGTAAAACGCCGCTTTCGGTATTTACATATCATCAATAATTAACGGCGCGGCTAATAAATCAAATGCAAAAACGCCTTACAAGAATTAAGCGGAATTAATCAGCTGGATAGCGTTTACGCATGCGCCTTGTGGAGAGAATTTAAAAAACGAACGTTACCGCTTCCAATATTTTTTAAATGGGTAATAAGTAATAATGAGGTTTTACCCGCATATGTTGGAAAGAAGTCGGACGTAATTTTGAGTACATCGGCATTTCTCTGCTGTAATAAACAATAACTAAACATACAATTGATTTTTTTTTAACGTCAACACAAAATTTAATCGAGTAAAGACTATATTGTTGTATATTAGAGCAACTTTTCTACAAATTAATTAGGTGAATTGTATCTTACGTTCCCTGTTGGTGGTCTACCCAGAATCGGTTATCCAACTGGTTTTGGTATTATCACCATAATGAAACACCTCAACACACCCTTTTTCCATGCAACTAGATACCGGCGCGCCTAGAAATCAGGCAACCACCCCAAACAAAAACAAAGAACGACCACACACTGTTCACCAAAATAATTCAAAAAGGACATCCATAAAGAAAAATAAGCAAGAAAAAAAGACATGACTGGTAAGCATATTAATCATTCTGGCAATCATCATTATTATCTGTGAGAAGGCATAATCCATTCTGCGCGATGTTTTTCTTTCTTTTTTTCGGCTCATAACATAACATTCACACACCTTGGAGCTTTTTTTCAGTCTCCCAGAATTTTTGCAGTTCGGTGAAGTACTTGTCCAAAATGAAGACCTTCGAGAGCCCTAATGTAGCCATGTTGGGTAATGAGGGCTCTCACATTGCGGCCATATTCCGGACATAACTTCTTCGAGGCAACAAACGCGGTGGAAACGAAGAGAAGAGGAATAACACGCGACACGATACACACTCTTGCGGGTACCTCGCTCACGACACTGAGTACTGGAGAGTTGTTCCGAATGCCGCTACCTGAGAGAGACCTGATCGAGGGAAACCCCCCGCACACCTGCGATACACCTGTGTGAGTGTATGTGTGTTGTGTAAAGGTCTTAGAACATTCGGGATGCAGCGGGTCTAAGATCAATTACTAGTCTGGGCGTTCATTCAGGAATTTTTGTGTCGACCGCCAACTAATGTTGTTTATTCGAGAAAAGCTCGTATCGCAGCAGCTTCTATATGAAATCATTTGCGGCAAGAATGTACAGCAGGATATAATGAGGGATACAACGCATACAACGCATACACTAATTCACTTTTGCTTGATTAGAAACACCCGCCGTATACATTTAAAAGAAGAAATATCTAACGCCAAATTGCTTATCATTACTATTAATTAAACTCAAAAACTCAGAAAATGTATGTAAGAAACAAAGTTACATGGTATGTTTATTGGAATTTGTTGCTAATTATCACTTATAAAAGAAAAAATGTTGCACTTTTAGTTGATAAAAGCAAAAATATTATCCACAGATGTCCTTCACAGCTTTAGCTATTTACTTTTTAATCTATCCCTTTTACTCCCTCCTGTGCACTGCTTTCATTACTTACTTATTAATTAGAACAAAGCTGCTATGTCGTGAAACTTTTCTCAACAGAGGATGAAGCTAAAACAATATTTTAAAGAACTTGAATCATTAGAAGCAGCGTCGGATATTATTTGCTATATACCGGAATGTAGCCAATATAAACGTTAATTCTATATGCAAATATGATCTTGCCACCACCACTCAACATCTAATTACCTTTGCCAAGAAAGTGCAAGGTCAAGGTACAAGCTCACCAACGTAATATGCTCAACTGCGTTAGAGAAAACATATCTCTATCATTTATTGTAACAAAATGCCCTTGTGTGTGTTAGCTCAGCAGATGGCCTCCTGAATGTTGGTGCCGCGTGCGACTGATAACAATACATCTGCATAGAAATAAGTGATATTTTAGGGCAACATGACCTGTCAAAATCCTGCCAGTAATCTGACGTCCCATTTGCTGAACAATAGCGCTATTTTTGATCTTTCTGGCGAGTCTGATATGAGCGCCTTCGTCTGTTTTTGTCCTAGAGCACTTTCCCACTTACGAAGTTTTTGATTATCCTCCTATGTCTTTATTGCTTCTTTTATGCGGTTTTATGCGGTTCTATTAGGGACTTAATTAGCTTATTTGCCTTTTCATTTCCTTCGATCCTTTGGTGGTTTGGGACCCACCGTAAAGTAACGTGGTTATCGCATCAGACCAGACTCGTATTTGTAGGCTTTAATAGCTTAAATATATTTATATATGTGCTTCGTACCCCTCACTTACGCCTATTCCCGTTGCAACATCTTCTGCGACTAAATATAAAAGATTTAATATCAAGCTGATTGAGACTAGATGCATAGATAAATGAATCACCAGGCAAACACTGGAGTTATGCGACGAGTTACCGATAGAAACGACGAAATTCAGTTCTGTTCTTTCCCAATTCTTCTAGATTTGGGTGTAAACATATTCATTGGATGAACCGGTTGGCTTCATATTTGAATGTTTATAGATGTCTCTATTATTCTAAGTTCTTAACAATAATCGACCATCATAACTCAATATTGACTTGTTTCATTATTAAAAGTGAATCTTCTCGCTTTATAGACAAACGATTACCATTCACACACAACATTGCGTTCACATTAAATTTGTCTGAAACTACTCTTCTGGTCATAAAAGTATTCTTCGCTCCCATGATTAATATTTAAATATTCAATGCTTCTCGTCAAGAAAGAGATGATAATATTAAATATTTTGGGTATGGCGTATCCTATTTCATAATTCATGGATAGTACTGATACACATGGAAACATATGACATTGACAAAAGAACAGTCTAAGTCCATTGTACAATTTTGCATGCAATACAGTTAATAAATACATTTGGAGTAATTTTAAGTTTGTTTCTTTAGTTTGTTGAAACACTTATCAATGTCTACTTTGTGAATTACCGACCTAAACTAATGCGAGTTATAGCAGAAAAGGCCAAACTGGAACACATAAAACTTGTAGATATAAAGTTCAACCAGAAACTGAAAATTAAGTAATGCATATGTATTTATACTCGTTATTTCGAGAAAATAAAAAAAGACTTATTTTCCTGAAGATTTGAATACTGTGATTCTTGGGCAGGGTATAATAAGAGCCACGCATTTGTTGATTCATTAAAAAACGGATTTGATACTATTAAAATCTTATTTGTAATTAGGGTGTGCTTAATTTCGTACGATTTACAACATTCGCTCAAGTTACAAACAGCACTGACAGTTTGAAATCAGCAGCAATTAAGGAAACATTCGCATATTTCTATATTTTTCACGAAAAAATTGACGTGAATTTGTGACTCAAATCGTATTTCCTGCAATTGCTTCATTGATTGTTACAAGAATAAAATTTAACATGAAACAAAGAATTGGAAAAGTGTGCTCCTAGACGCAAATAATTAATAACAATTTCTGCGGCGAATAAGCGACAAACCAATTGTTTATAAGATATAACAATATATAATTAAATTATCTCAATTTAATTTTTGGACATAACCCCTAGAAGTGGATCGATGACGAAGTTCTTCAACGCTTTTGGCAAAAATCGCATCTTATTTTGTGAACCAGTAATTCATAAGCGGTAAATTTTAAAAGGAATTGCGCAACATGATTGAAGAGGTCGGCATGTGACTTACGAGGGATCCTTAGGCATATCGAAGACTGCAGTACATTCGTTTTTGCACGAACATTGAGGTGTGAAAAAGATCTCATCCCGATGGATTCTACATAATTTGACTTATGCCGAAAAAAAGGTTATCAGAATCCAATAAAAGTTGTTCGTTCACGAAGCAATTTTTGCAAAAATATAAAAAACTACATAATGAAAAGTACCTACTACTAAAGAAATCTACCTCTTACAAAATGTCGTTCAACCGACCTCTCCTCTTCAATCAACTTCTGGCAAGGTTAAGTGGTTGTGATACCTTTTTCGGTTTCTTCGGCAGCTTATATAGCCAAAATCGGGACCCTCTTTCCGGTCTGGGAATTTATGAGGGAAAATGTATCTCCGACCAACGATATTCTGGGGAAACAGCAAAATAATTCGTCTTCGCTCTATGTTCATCATGTTCTAGATGTTTGTCTTTAATGTAACGTTTTTTTACAAACAGAACGTTTACGGAATAAATTCTGTTTTTATCGTAGGTTCGTAAATTAAATATTACTTGGCAAAAGGTCGTGAAGTTTGATAGTAGAATACTGGAGCATTAGATCGCGAACTTATATGGCATATTACAGGCTGGAAGCGGAGGAGCGAAGCCTCTTTAATTTAAATGGCAATTCACCTAACAATTAATTTGAAAAAAAAATAATTTGAAAGTGTAGTAGTGGGCAAGTACTACAAGTACAAAGTTAATTCAAATGCACGCTCCACAGACAGGACGCGTAACATCAAGTACTGAAGTTAGTGTTTTATTTGAAAAACTGTTTTCTAATAAATTACTATGGGTGAAGACGATTCCATCAGATGGGAAAGTTATGGCCACGACTTTTAGAGATTCGCAAGGGATAATCTTAATTGATTATTTGGAGAAGGAACAATGTTATACTGATTTACTGGACCGATTTGATGCTGAACTAAACAAAAAAAGGTTCCACCTAGTGAAGAAGAAATGCTCTACCATCATAATAACATCCCGCCCCATTCATCGGCAATTGCAATAATAAAACTAATCCAATTACGATGAGAATTAGTATCCCATCCACCATATTGACCAGATTTGGCCCATATCACTTTTTCTTTTTTCAAACTTGGCAAACATGGCTTGGCGGAAGGCAGTTCACGACAAATCAGGAAGTCATTGCCGAAATACAGGCCTATTTTGCTGACAAATCCAATTACTTAGATGTCTCAAGAAGGTTGGAATATCGCAAATCTAAGTGTATAGAACTATGTCGAAAAATAAATTTACTAAATGCAGAACAATTGCGTTATCTTCTTAACACAGTACAATACCCTGTTAACAGACATATAACACGCATATAGACACTGTGTTATTAAAATATTGTTCTAGTAATGACGATAAATGATTTATTACTAACACAATTAGTAAGCAACACAGTTGACTCAATTGTGTTTATTTGTGAGTGTCGTAAGTTAGATAGTATGCCTAGCGCGTTGAAATGCCAACGTATTATAAAGGTGGGCTTCGAAGCCCATACCGTTGAAGTAATTGTGATATTATTCAGTAAAATTACTCCTTTTAAACAGTTATTGCTTCGGAATTCGATTGAAAATGTACGTAGATAGCAGAAACCTTAACGCATGGTGCTGAACTGCAAAAATCACAACCGTATAAGATTATACATTTACGAAAGGAGTTAGTTAGCAGATAGAAACTTTAGTCTGTAACTATTTCCTTACATTTACATTTGTAATTACGTTAAGTATACATAGGTGCTTACGTGCAACCAGACAACGTATCTAAATGCATTAATAGTGTTTCACATCTTTGGTTCCTACCTACAGCTACAGCATCTAATTAGGAGGTTACGTAAGTTAACATCATGAGTCGTGTATTTAGAACGAATCTTACTTGTGCAACAGTACTTGGCAACATAAAATGTATCTTAATGAACATCCGCATTACCATGGGATCAAGCAAATTGACCTTAGAGTACACCCACTAACCTGTAATATTATAAATCTCCGATCTTTTCATTATGCTTTTGCGCGCTTTTGTAATATTGCCAATAATTTTATCTTTAAGCAAGAATATTAATTGATTCGTGTTGCGTGCTGTTGTTATTATTGCAATTACCAATATGCTTTACGACAAGATGTGTTGAGAAAATAGTTACTTTCTCGAGGAAAGAGTGTTGTATATTGCTAATAGCGTAGCGTAGCAAATTATGTTTATTGTAGGTACTAACAGTTTTATTGGGTGTATCATTAGGAGAAATTAGCAGATTTTCTTTAACCTGAAGTGAAAGTGAAGTTTTTATTGCACGTAATGTGGCATGGTAAATTGAAAAAGAAATATGAATTATAGCAGAAAATAATCTGCTTCGTAAATAAAGGTATAAGATTGTTATTACTGAATTAACAGCAACATGTTGGATCGACCAACAATTACGCGAGGAACTCCGAACACTTCATAGATATGCTACAGAAACACGAAAGCATGAATTATTACATTTTGGTGAGTTTTAAAGGGGGTCATACTACGTATTTGTAATGGTGGTTTCTACTTGCAAAAGTTTGGTACTACAATGGGTTCACCATTGTTGCACTGCCAACTTGTATAGGGACATCTTTGAAGAAGAAGCAGTATGGAGCAGTAAGAAAGAAACCGACGTCTATTTATGATGCATTTAAGCAAGTAAAATTTCAATTTTAAGATAGAAGTCGACGAGGCCGCTATTTCTGGACGTTCAAGTGAAAAGTACTGATAATGCACTACTATGCAGGTAATTACATCCTCCAATACAGAAGAGATCGCTCATCAATTCACTTCTACGGAAAGCACAGGAGTAACGATTCAAACCACCAGAAAGGATCCTTTCGAGAAGAACAAACCAAAGGAAAGTTTAGAGAGGAACTATAGAAACAAGAAAGGCGATAACCCTAAAGAAAAAACAGTTGGATACGTCGCTGGAGTGACAGACAACATACTTACTAAGAGCAACCACTACTACCAACGAATTATGACAGAATCACTGGATATAATCGAAAGTACTAACAACTTCAATAGAGAAGACAGTTGCTAACTGGGCAATACGTAGAGGTTGACAATACGTAATGACAAACCACCAAATGGACAACCTATAATGGATATAACAAGTAACAAGTTTAACGGAATGAAACAACATCATGATAAATAAGGTATATAAACAGAAAACGATAGTATCAGTATTTAGCAAACCTCATATAATATATTCTGCCCAACGTTAACCCAAAATAAATTGCTTCGCTCAACAAGACAAATTAGTTATAAAATTCTTAAGATAGAAGGATAAGACAAACATCTATTCAACTTTAACTATCACAAGATTACTTAAGTATTAAGAAGTGTTGAAAGATAATGTCTAAGTTTAAAGATCTCTTTTTTTATTCGGTCCTCGGCGTTCCTCTCAGGTGGTTTATCCTGTCACGTTATCAAATACACCCTTTTAACAACATTTAGGAAGCTGTAGACTCCTACCTAATAAGTAGTGGTGATCTTGTGCAAGCAAAATTCACGTTGCGGTTTAAAGATGACAGAATTGACCAAACACGATACAGAAATTTTCCCAAAAATTGTTATGATCGATTATCGCCTCTGCTTCTTCTTTACACTGCATGTGCAGATTGGATGATTAATAGAAGTTAACAATTTGGCCAAACATTAAAACATCAGCAACTTGCGGATGATTTATAGCCTATTACTTTCATTAAGGCATTTAGATTTCAGATAACTTTATTTAACACTCTATTATGCTTATATCTACCAACGCCAAATATTGAAAATGAACAGCTCTTGTAAAAATAACAAGATTTGTGTATTCTTTTTTTTCTGTGCTGTGAATAACATGCACCATTTGCGCATTTCTCATACTCAAAAAAATAGATTCTCTACCTTCTCAATAATTTATTACGTTCTTATAGGGTCAGTCAACTTTTTGAGTGAGAAGTATAACAATATATATTATAAGAAGCACGTACTAGATAAGAAAAGGTAATAAAATTTATTAACATGGAGATAAAGGTATTTACCTTTAAATTAATAAAATGTAACAATAAATTCATGTGTGCAACATTATTAATATCTCAACTTCAACCTCTACCTCAACTATGTCTAATAATCAGCTTCATTACGGAGGAATGTTTTAGTTTCCTCTAAAACATTAGCGATAATTTAGATTAAGTGAACAATAACATTGTAGAACTTCACTTCAACACTTAAATTAATCTATTCTGTTGATGGTAATAAGTACATCCTAACAAAAGTACGTAAAGAATGTTAAAGAAACCTACAAATAAAAGGTAAACACGATATTGATACGATAGAAGCGAATGGAAATGCCAACGGACTCGAGAGTAATCATTAGACTTCAACGGTGGATCAGAAACAAAACCCGCCATTAAGTTACGAGACCAAGACAGACGAAGGGTTGTAAACAGGTTTTCATACACATTACTGGTCTGTGTGTTGGCTTACACATTTCTTTTATAATCATTTCGTCGTGAAAGTGCGACAAGCGTCTTGCGCATGCCCACATCACTACTATTACCTGCTTGATGCACGCAGGTGGATAATCTGAGGACATAGACGGAGCTGTACGCGGACGAATAACTCCGAAATGTTTTGAATATCTCCGAGTGTTAATATTGGTATAAGAATTTCTTAAAAAAAGAGAACACATCGCGCGCAATCTTAATTTATTCATGTTGGGCGTGCGTTTCCTTGCCGTTTTATTGATTGTTTTACTCCGAATTAATTATTAATATAAATCAATTAAATTAATGGTTGTATTATTTTTATCTTCGCTTTTATAGCAATACGGCGGTATATTAAATATGATATATTTACAACCAAAGGAAATATTTCATTATTTTAATTAGTCCATTTTCAAAACCAGATTGGATTACAGCAAACATGTTGTTTTTTCATCTACACATAAACTCTTTCGTTAATTAATATAAAAATAAATATACTTATGTATTTTTTTATAATTTAAATAAGATTAGGGATATATCTTATTTACTTTACTGTAAATTTTTGTAATTTTTCGTTAAATACTATCATTTTAGGGACGGGATGGGTACGAGTCAATGTCAAACAACACAAAAGTATCGACACACTCCGCACCATACAAGTTTAATTAATCAATCTGGGACAGCCGTTTTGAGGATGTCTTTGTTTTTTAATAACTGCCCAAATATAATCTCACCAAAAAAAAAGGTTATTAATAGTGGGCCCCAAACACCTATGAGCCCCCCTCGTATACTGCTATATCGGTGCTGGGAGCAAATAATCATGCGAGCGGTATATGTTATTAGCCGTAACATTGTTTTGTGGGTGTGGTAACGAAATCAACATGATCTTCATGACGAACCAAATTAATGCTGTTATAGTTCCTCGTGCGTATTAATGGAATCACTCACGGAAAAAACAGTCTGAGGCGAGACTACACTAGCGAATGGACATGTTTCTGTCTATCCGGCGCCATCAGCCTGCATACGAGTGCTTCTCTACATCACGGCACTATTTTTCCCCAAGCTTATATTGCTATCCTTCAACAAGCAACAACAAGCAAAATATCTCCAAACGTTGTCTAGTGCCAAAGGATACACTACCGCACTTGGAGCAACGCTGACGATGTCGGGTAGGCAGAAAGATATCCGTTGCTTAGTGTTTTTACTCTCAGGTTACAGTAGCCGCGAGTGATTCAATCAATACTATAGGAAGCTGTATTAGCCTTATTTTGGTTATTGTTGGAAACGGTACAAATAAGATTGATACATAAAATAAAACGAAAGTTTCGATATTGTATTCACATAATTTAAACAACCTACATTGTTGTATTGGTATCGACTTATACCACAATGTTTTTTTCTTTTTTGAACAAAAAAAGAGTGCCATAAAATTAGGGAGGAAGTAACAAAATTCACCAGTTATTCTCAGGAATTTATTTTGTCAAAAGACACACAAAGTTTGTCGTATTGTTAATATTTCAATCAAGTTGTCAAAATTTATAACGTGATATCCCCGAGGAGACGAATTTGACGGTATTCAAAATGAACATGGAAGCATTTAATCTAAAGTGTATTGGATTTGTGAAATAGTTTTAACATAATTTGAAAACATTTGGAAATTAAGAAAAATACAAAACTGAAGACAAGAATATTCAACGTGAGGCCAAAGAAGAGATTACAGAATCTAAGGTGGCACCAAAAATTATTTCAGAATATGCACATGCTTTCCGCACAAGAATGATTGATCGTAACTAATTTTATCTAAATTCATTGTACAAACTCTTAAAAATAAAAGGGATGTATCATTTTCTTAGAATTCATACTTTTATTACAATTAAGTTAATAGCCCTTTGTATACCCTAAGGTATAATGGTACATTTCAAACTTAGGTAAGAAAGTGCTCTCTTGTAGACCGCGGGTAAATATTATGAACCGAGCTGAAGCGAGATTTGTAATTGCACTCTTTTAACGAGGTTTGGATACAATTTTTTCCTAACCAATCTCATTTATTTAATTTTTCCAGTAAATTCATTCAAACTGCGTGAATCTACTAGTATTATTCGTCATGCACAGTTTTATCACAAAAGTCACATCACTTACTTTCTTACCAATTCACCTTGTGAGTTGTTCCATACTTTTCATTTATGGATTCTTCTTTCCTGTCTTTTGCTAGTATGATGTAGCTTCTCTTCTTAGTTAGACCGACCCCTAACTGCCGGTGCCCCTCTACGCCTTCTTGTGTGCATCTCTACCTCCCACACTTTCTTTACACGTAGTTATTATTGATTAAACGCCCATATCCTTTTTCAATTGTTGGTATTTCATTTCTATCAGGCTCTGTAGTTTACCTTTTCTGCTAGAATCCAACTGAACAACTGCATGTTGGGATACGTATACACGTTTCTGCGTTTCTTGATATTGCTTTCTTCCAGTCGTATGCTCTATGCTGGAGATATTAGTTTTATACCAGGTGGCCTTTCGTGACTTTGGCCTTATCTTCATTAATTTTTAGAATTCTTCCAATTCGTCTTTAGACTGTACATGTGTTGAAATATTGGACAATATCAAACTGAAAACGCCTTGTCTTACTTCTTGGTTTACGGTAAATTCTTCCAATTCTGTGCAATACATTCTAACGCAACCGTTGTTATTATTTTGGTTTAGATAACTGCATATTCTACGCGGTTGCTTTTCACTCCAAGTGTTCTTTAACTACTTTTCTGAAAATGCTATCAAAAACTTTTTTAATGTAGAAGTCATGCAATGCATTCAGTTTTCTATAAAATAATACCATTAGATACCTGTTTATTTTATTTTATTTCATATTTAATTCTTTTAAGTTTGTTAATGAAATCAACACAACAAGAGACGAAATGAGTAAACAGGCACCGAAAAAAAAATTCTGGTGTGCTTGCTTCGTCTGCTTTATCCATACACATTTTATGGTTAACCTGATAAAAATGTTTTGAAAATATTCAACGTGACTTGATCCTTAGGAATGATTTGCATAGTTTTTTTTTCTTTTTATTGGTGCCACTTATATATTAGTATTTACATACGTCAATCAATGAACAAAGAATAAATACATAGATTCCATAAAAAAATAGTCAGAACTGGAGTGCAATAATTTAAAAAGGTCAAAATATTCCAAAAAGGCAATCCAAAATGTATTGCGTAGTATAGATTAAAATTTCAAAGTCTTTAAAAACTTCGCGACAATCGCAAATCGCGCAAAAGTGAATAGCCTTTCTTTGTAGACTAAAGACTCTGTGCCGCGACGAACTGTGTTCCCGTAATAACATCCCATACGACATCATTGAGTGAAACAATGAGAAGTATGCAGACTTCATAAAATTTCTAGATACTGCAAATAGGTTTCTTTATAGGAAAGTACTCTCTACAGGTTTATGTATAATATAATCAACATTTACTTCCCATCTTAGTTTGGGATCAAGCGAAAGACCCAAATACTTCACGGATTCCGGGTTGAATGAACTGAACTGAAATGTCTTTCAAGGAAAACACCATTGTTGTTGTTTTATCTTCATTAAGGTGATCGCAAATTGATATTAAAGTTAAAAAAGGTTAAATGTTCAATCAAATGAAGACGAGAAGGATAAGATCGAAAACAAGAAATCAACGAAACGTAGCAACCAAATTGATTATTTTTTCTCTAATGTTAACGACGGAAAACCGAACGAAAAAGTACTTCAAATTTAAGTAATTCAACCAAGGTCATGAGCAAAAAAAAAAACAAAATTAATAAAATAGTATCAGCATGTATATAATCAAAATCTAATATAAAAAATATCTGCGGTTTTGTCAAGGTCACTTTCGCTATTAGATCTTGTAAGTTTTGTGAGAATGCCGGAAATGCGTATAAAAATTGTGAGGAATTAGATCGGCATTCCGCGGGTGTTTCTTCGGCTATAACATGGTAAAGTTTACTAAAATTATTGAAGTTATCGCAAAAATAATATAAAAAATCGTCAAGTTTATTCGGAATTTTTTCTATTTATTTGAGCTCTCATTTATATTTATCGATAAAATTATCGCACAATTTATAGCGAAGGAGCAAACTACTACATATATAATATTACACAGGAAAACTATTTTTGTATATTTTTTAAATTATCATATTGTATTACATTGGCAATGTCCATCGGGCAATAAGATTTATTCTAAGCCGGCTACGAAATTCTAAAAAAATTCACCTTTTGCTGAATTCCAGAAGTTCAGTCAACGAAGAATGCTTCAAGCTCTGTGGTGTTATGCTTCACCAGATAAAGCCGATCTGATACTACAAACAGGACAGTGACTAGACAGCACCCCATCTCTTGAACGAATCCTATTCGTTGTAGGTATTACGGTTAGAAGCTTCTGGCTTTATTTCGGCAGGGCATACATAAATGCCCTCGCATGAGCTCACCTCAAATCCGAAGAACAATTTGTTCAGCCCATCGGATAATGCGCGTTTTGTGCAGCGTTAAATATTCTAAGTAGAGGTTCTGGTCCTAGCGAAATCTGCCCAGCTTCCGTTCTAGGCACGGTATCATCTCTCAGGACATGTCTTGGTGTTTATTATTTCTACTTAAAGTATTAGAGTTGTTTCTACACTGAACGAAAATGGTACGTGCATAATAAAAAAGACGTCAATGTAATACTTTTTTTTTTATCAAAATTGGTCCAATATTTTAATAAATGGCCGTTTATTATATCGATAAACACATACTTCCGTATCTACTTTCGTATAAACGGATTTATTGATATAAAGAATATATTTATTAACCCTGTAAACGCGTCATTATACTGATAAACAGGTCTCGATTTGATAAACGTACTTCATCTTGTAATAAATTTATTGGTTAATATATATTTTTTGTTGCTTTAACAAAACGATTTATTGAATTAATTTTTTTAGTGTACAGTCAATGTGAGTTTGGAGAAATTATCCAACGATGTTATGGCGCATATGTCTGAAGAGATAAGGAGGTGTCAAAGCTCTTATAGAGGATGTTTGTTCGCGCGCACACTGTATTCTGGGGCAAGGTGCTGGTACCTGGAAACATCTACCCTGGTCTTCCCTTCCAGCACTGTGTGGATTTATGCTACATTAAACGTTGTTAATGGCTTGCCTTCTAGTTTCATGTGGACCACCACGCGCTATAACAATATCTTAACTAAAAGAAATAAATGGGAGGTAACTGCTACACTACAAATACAAAATTCCTCTTGCATTGATGAGGTGGATATTCAAATAACTTAAGTCTAAAACTGTGTACTAATTGTATGCAAATCGCATCCAACAACCGTTTAATTAGAGATAAATCCATTTCTTTGCTTTAACATAAATACTCTAAATATGGTATGGTCCATTGTCTTCTATTCTACGGGTAAACTTGTTTGCGAGTGGGTGTCACGGTAGTGAGTGAGTATCGTGCAGTTGCTTCAGTTCGTTTCTACATACAGAGAGTATTCGTTGTAAGAATACTATAATCGATTGTTACGGATACTACCTTTACGAAAGTACCGCTCACAGAGGTTTTCTGTTTGTTTTAAATGCATTTACTTTACATATGCATCCACGTGTAGTTGCACGAAAGCTTTTAAATATAGGATTGTGGAATGTGTGGAATGAATTCCTATAGATGCACTATGTATAAAAAGTAATTACATTCACAGAAGAAACGAATATTTGGTTTGGTAGCTCTTTCAGTGTTGTTACATGATGTTAAACTAGGAACGATTATATCGAAGTTGGCGATTCGGTGTGGGTTTATCGTAATTAAACATAGATAAAATGAATTAAATCTTACAAATATTTTTATTTAATAATGAACTATTAGCTGGAATATGAAATAAAGATATTTGTGAGATTTAATCCTTTCTACCTACGTTTAATTACTGTAAACTATAAGTTGCCCTATACAGGATGGCCTATTATTATTACTGAACGGGAATCCAATACTTCAGTTAATATAGAAGATGGGAAAAAATGTTTCAAATAAAAGTTACTAAAATAATGATAGCAAGGAGTGTGGCGTAGTGCGGTAAACAACACATAAGTATCGGCAAC
>LR736860.1:6077128-6221231 GCA_902654985.2 Oryctes borbonicus | reverse complement strand
GTTGCCGATACTACCCAAAGTTACTACATTTGCACTTGTGCATGTTTCTAAATAGTACAAAATACACAGGGTGTTCAATTAATAATTATTACATACTAACAAGTAAATGGCACACTATGTATACTAATTTACCTTGTCAAGTTGCGAAAAGAATGAAAATTCTAGAAGAATCAATGCACTGTAATAACCATCAAAGTAACTTTTTAGAGCGAATTAACGAAGGATATTTGGCAGTTACCAAGGAAAAGCGTTACTTAAAGATTTTAGTTAGGTAGAATTTTCGATTCATGAACAGGGTGTTTTTTCATATTTATTTTCAAATGGCCTATGAAAAGAATGAAAGAGCCAAAACTGTAATCGCAGATGATAGTTATAGAATCCGGAACTTTCGAAAATTAGCTTCTTTAAGCGAGGTTACGTTAAAGAACAGATTTCTAAATCACCCGCAGCTACCAAGGAAGATATGATTCCAAAGAATTGATGTAAATATGTTGCGTAAATGGCGAACATTTTGAATATTTAATGAAGTAAATCTATCTTTGTTATTTGTATGATTTTATTATCAATATTCTTATTTAATTTTGGCCATTAGTTAGACTTTGGTTATTGCTACGTTTGTTTATTTTGTATTTGAGATGGTTAGTTAACTGATGGTTCTAAAATTCATTGGAATGCTAAAATAACCCATCTGGTACTAATCTGGCTTAATTCGCACCAATAAAGTTACTTTAATGGTTATTACAGAGGACTAATATTTCTAGAATTTTTGTTCTTTTCGGAACAACTTGATATTGTCACAATTTTCATGAAAAGGTAAAGCTGGAGTGAATGTAATACTTTATATTGAATTCAATGTTAAATTAATATACATAATGCGCCATTTAAAAGTAATTTAGTTAGTAACAAAACACCAGACACTAAGTTTAGTAAACCGTATTTATAAAATAAATTTTAACGGTTCTGAAAAATTTTATTTGGGCTAACTTTAAAGTGAGGATTAATTAACGCACGTCTTCTGTTGCAAATTTTATTGTTTTATATAAAATAAATAGAGGCCATGAAATGAACTTTCAAGAAGTATTCTCTATGACCGATGTAATAAGCTCTCCCATAATAAAAACTCCGACTATTAAAGGGGGTTTTCGCTTAAAACTAAATTAGGCATACCTCGAGTTAACATATTATAACATTGTATTTCGTACGTATTGCAATAGCACGTTCAGTCAATTACCTACCACACCCGTCCAACACCAAATTTCCCCTGACTTCTTTCTCAGTGTCTTTTCTTATAGCCTACGATCTAGGGGGCGTTATCAAATTATATTTCGAAAGGTATAATTATTCAAATAAAAAAACTATCACTATCGCGACTAGAAAAGGAGTAAAGAGACGCTAATTAATTTCTCATATTGAGGTATTCATCCAGGTAACACGTGTTTGGCTGTATTGATATTCTATAAGGGCCCAGCGTACATATTTTGTCATTAGTTCAAAATTAAAGCCCAAAAGGGTTTGAGAAGGAACCGTTAAAGAGTTTTACAAAGAGATAGGAGACTCGATTTGCCCTACCCAGCTCATTTTCTTTTTAAAATTCGAACGCGATGGTTGAGTCCGATACCCATGTTAAACATGCTGATTTTGATGTATTTTTTCTGTTGCCAACATAGTACTTGAGTAGCTCGTAAATATCTACTACATGTGCCAGTATAATGTTTTATAAATATTTAACACATCTTTAATATCATTCGCATTGCCAAAATGATCAAAACTTTAGGTGACATCTGGTGCGAGTGATAGTACGGACTGCTCTTAATATGGGTAATTTCTGACATTGATGAACATTATCATTTATTTCATGTGAAGCAATTATTTTTCTAACAGATTTTCACTTTTATTACATGAACGAACACAAACTGTAAGTAGTGGTCAAAAGTTAGGCGTTATGTGTTTTAATCTTCCGAATCAATAAATTCCAGGTTATTTAATTGGTATTTATTTTAGTTAAGAGTGATTAATTAATTTCAAACATCATTTTTTTTCGTTTTTTCCCTCGTTTAAAACATTTCGGTATACTGCTTTTAAGAATTTTATTTTTAATCTTCGGGCTATGCAAGGTAAAATGTAAATACTAGTACTAATAAAATTAAAAACATTACCAAGTATATTTTTCTTTAATTGAATATTGTTGGAAAGTAGTATTTATTGAAATAATTACCCATCAATCTACTCTTTGAGGAAAGAAAAGATTTCGCAGATATTTCATCACAGCAGCTCAGAAGACAAATATTTTAAAATATGCAATGAATCATTGTTTTAGTCCAACTTCATACATTTTAAGTGAATTCATTTAACGTCCCCCTGAATATGGATGCTGCGAAGTCAATTACCGGTCAGAAAAAGCCGCAGACTAATAAAGAACTCCTTGTGATAGAAAAGTAAAACTGGTTTGACAGTAAGAATGGAATGGTAAACAAGACCGGCAAGAAGAATAAAGAGTCGCAAAACTTCGCGAAACACATTGCTCTAGAAGCTTAGACATGATAACTATGTGCTTATTAAAAAAATAGATAGAAGTACAATATGATTATAAAGAATCGTGAACGAATGTTTTTTTGAACTATTTTTCATATTAGTAACATTACATTCGACAGTTAAATCTTGCTTAAAACATTCCAAGATTCAAACTTGAAATTACATTGCATTATCAATGGTCCTACTTACAAACTATCGAAGTACTTTATTAACTTTCTAAAACCTGATGCTGGACACGGTGACTCTTTCATCAAAAGTTCCCAACATTTCCTGGTGATTTGCTTGTTAGTTTCGATGTTGAATTCTTATTCACCAAAGTTCCCATATCTGATACTAGAGAATTCCTTTTCTCCAATGACCAAGTTGAAGCTTGTCTTTCTTCTAACTATTTCCAGTTACGTTAATGATACCTATGTCATTTGGCCTCATGGAAACAAATGTTTAAATAATTTTCTATCGTTTCTGAATTCCCAACATGATTCCATACGCTTCGCCATGGATGTCGAATCCTATATGTTCTCGTATACCGGCATCTTGACGTTGCGCTGTGACATTGCGTTTCACACAGATCCTCACATTATCATCTAGCTCAAAACCGCGGTGTTATTAGTTCCCTTAATCAAAGGGCCATTTTTATATCTGAGCCCAATTTGTTTCTTCAAGAATTTAACGACATCTTCGAAATATTGGTTCGCAATAATTATTTTAGCAAAGATATTTAAACTACCATTAACTACTACACCAAACCTTTTCTATAACAACTTCCCTCAGCTTCACACTAATTTCCGTAAGCAAGCGTATTTATCCTACATTATAGGTGTCATCGGCCGCATCAGCAACATCCTCCATAAAAACCATTTTTAAACAATATTGCAAACTCGCAGACTACTTTCCTATTAAAGACCACAACCATCTTCTACCAAATTCCATATTCGTACAGGGTAGTCTATACGTCAGTAAAACAAAGTCATCGGTAAAGAACTTGTGTTACTAAGCATAAGTTCTGTTGCGCGTAACCAGGTCCACGCTGGCTGAACATGGACTCAGCTAACTTCTATTTAGCTCCATCCATATATTATCGCGCAACCCTCTCTTTTAAGGTGGAAAAATTCGTAAATCTATCTAGATCTTCAAATATTCCAACAAATTAATGGCGAAGATGACTACCCCTTACATATCACACTTTCTAGCAACCGTCACGCGTTATTACTCCATAACATTTCCGCTCAAATGACCCAAAACGAGAACTATATAAACCCTCCCGGAATGAATAGTCCGCAGTCAGTGTTCAGTAATAGCCTTGAAGATGGGGGAGTGAACGAAGCATCGGCAAAAGCTACGACAATGACGTGGTTCCAGTTGGGAAATCAAGAAAATCATGTAATTGACGACTGCGGAAGCTATGTATCAGAAGACTTTAGACTTTTTGGTCAAACTACAGTAGGTATTGCGGAGAATTAGCGCTCTATAGACCGGGTGATTCATTTATCTTGAGACGACTGAATAACTCGGAAACTGTAATGTTAATATTTAGTCTCCTTCAAATGTTGTTTTTATTTCATTTGTTCCCAAAACAATTTTAATATGCCAATCAAAACAAAAATCAATGTACAGGACATTTTTTAATCTATTTTGTTAATCTGACGTAAGTTGTAACATATTTTTGGCTACCATTTAAATTAATAAAACCATAAAAAGAAACATCAATATTTTGGAATCCGCCACCTTTAATTTCATTTTATTACGAGCTTCGAGTGTATCTAAGTGAACCAAACAACTTTTATTGGAAATATGTGTGGAAAGTGGAGATTTTCAGATTTTTCACCATAATTTCTGAAGTGTTTGAAATTTTAAATTTTTCTCAGCGGAGCTATATGTAGCGCTCAAAACTGCACAACTTCGCAAATTTAAACAAATAAGAAAGGAATCAATGTTATCCCACACGACAACGTGCAATATACAATACGTGGTTCTTGAGTGCTCCATTTCATGATTCACTGAATGTTATTTTCGAGAAAATGAAGGAATTCTTGGTCTGTCCGGAAGAAGTTACCTTATTCTATTTATATTAAAAACTGCTTTATGTGCACTGCCGTTCAGAGAAGTTCGGTCGGTTGGTAAAAAACATGAAAAGGTTACAGAAACAAAGGAAACTAAAAACAAAATGCAATTTTATTGTATGTACAGGTAAAAAAGACAAAAATAAATAAATGAAAAGTTATTCTGGCCTAATATAACATACTGAACATTATTTTTTTTTTCATCGAAAAAACCTCCTTTGCTGTTAGTCACCGCTCGAACTATTCTAAGCATTCTTTCGATAAGTTTTGTTAAAACGAATTGTAAAATATTATTCTATTCACGTTGCAGAATATTATATATAATATTATATTAATATAAAAATGTGCTGTTCTTCTTGCTCCTTTAGATAGTTCTTACACACTAACGCAGTGTGCTTTGGGTCGTTGTCATGCATGAATGTAAAGTTACGGCCTATTATACGCAATCCTGATGGCAGTGCATGATTCTGGAGCATTCCAAATAATTTTTCTTCCTCATTACACCCTGCACTCTGCATAAATCTCCCGTCCCAGCAAAGGAGAAACATCCCCACACTAACACAGAACTACGCCCTTGCTTCACTGTAGGCACAATGTAGTTCGGGATCACTTTTTGGTTTTAGATCTTCGGACATAAACTCGTCGATTTTGCCCAAAAACCTCAAACTTTGACTCGTCACTCCAAAGCACGTGTTTCTAATCATCTAACGACCAATCTAGATGAGAACGGACTCACTGTAGCCGTTTTGCTCTGTTGCCCCGACGTAATAAAGGTTTTTGAATGGCAATGCGTCCATGAAGGTCCCGCTTGTCGAAGTCGGCGTTTTACCGTACTCGCCGAAACTTGTTCTTCACGGCCGCGATTGCCTTCGGTTGCTATTTGTGGCGCTGTTAATTTTCTATTGCGTTTGCTTAATAATACAATTCTCAAATCTTCAGCTTTTATTGTTTTCCTAGATGCTCCAGGACGAACACGATTTTCTATAGTTCCAGTTGTCCGATATCGCTTTATGATGTCATTTACTGTTGAACATATTTATTTTTTCAGCAATTTCTCGCCCCGAATATCCTTCTTCAAACAGCGTAATAATGCGTGAACGTTTTTCTACACTGGTAGGCTTGATGATAATAAAAGGGACTTTATTGTGGTTGTCGCAATATTTCTACTTTACATAATAATCTATGGCTTTAATCCCTTAGAAAAGAGTGTATGCTTAATATTTTTCTAATTTTATGTATTAATAATTGTATACAGTGTGATATAATAGATTTTTATTGTATGACCGGACTTCACTGAACGGCAGTGTATATCCAACAAACAATTCTGATTGCTTGTAGTTAAACTCAAGTTAATAAAGTAGTTACCAGGAGGCACTCCCTAATCTATAAACAAATATGTAGATAGAAGGATCTGCTAATACATTCACTCATGGTTTCTGATCCACTAACCTTATTACTATGCGTCTTTTAAAGCATTTATATAAGCTTGCTATTCTTTTCTATCTATTCACACACGAAATACTATTACATATATGTTATTACTGATGAAAATCTTTCAAATGTCGGCCTTAAGAAATCATTGTTGTTTCGAACTGAATTAAATCTAGATATTCACAGCCTAAACATAGTGCAGTTTCAAGTACTGCAAGTAACCTGTTAACCTTCCTTCTGAAGAAGTGATCGTTATTTAGTTATGAATATGTAGATTTAGTTCATTGACCTATCTTGAATGAGAACACTACATGTCGAATTACCACATAAATTTTCACAGATATTATTTGTAAGCTTCTCTTGATTATTGCTTCGAAAAATGAAGAAATACAAAATTATTTCGAGTATGGATAATAAATAATTTCGGGAAAATCACCATTAACGAGGAGCGTTTGTTTGTTTTTATATCTGTTTTCCGCAGTTTTTACGGTTATTTACTTTACGTAAACGCTTGGAGTAAGCTATTTTAAATCATTATTGGTTATTGCCGCCATATATTGCTAGAATGTAGTTGGAAAATGATCTTTACGCAACGTATACGGTTACAGATGATAAAGAATGTCCGGGGATTTGCTTTCGAGAATTATAAACATTCGTCTTTTATTTCTAATACATTAAAAGGGCAGTGGTGTTAATGATCTGATTTACTTTTACCGGCGTTTATTATATCTGTGAGTGAACACGCCCTGAACTTGTATTTTAGAATGGTCGCGTTAAATTAAGAGTAGACCACACGCATCTTATTATGTGCCCAACCTTCGGGCAGATTAAATTCCAGTATTACCAGTACAGTTACTTTAATTTTATTATTTGTATGTGTGTGTATGGTGATTATAATACATTCACGATTTGCCTGTCGTCTTTCGCTTCCTTGCCGCCTTTTTTATCCTTCTTTATTCCATTATTAATCAAGTGCGTGGTATTGAAACATCAAAGGATTTGTGATCGCTTTCGATGTGTTAACGTTCAAGTGCGTCGCTGCAGTTTTTGTATCGGTATTATTAAAATATAAAGACCTGTTAGCTTTTATATAAGCTCTAGGGAATTTTGATTCAGATAATTTCATGCTGGCATATACAATACAATTTATTGAGGCTTTTAAAGAAACGAAGTAACACTCAGAAAAAGTTAACATTTTATACCCTACATTTGATACCCTGCGTAGTATGCGGGTTTATAGTAACAGTATAATTACATTTTTAACAATGTATACAGTAATGTTATTGTTTCGAGGCTACTTGAAATTAGCGACAGGTACAAATCAGGCATCGTGACTCCAGTGTGTCCACGCGCTCAAAATTAATTTCCCTCTTGTAGCTGGGAGGTCGATTTTGGAAGCAGAAATTCGGTTAATATCGTATTATCGTTGGGAGTAAAGAAACCCAGCCAACGACGGTAGTGATGAAACGGAACAATAACTCATTTTCTATTCAATCATTTCATATCTTAAAACATCAAATTTAATGTAAAATTACCCCACAACATTTATTATTTTTATTTTGGGCATATTTCAAAGTAATTTCGTAAATTAATTATCGTCTCTAAGATAGTCATATTATTGGTCAATAAAATTTAAATTTGTATAGTTGTGTGTGGTGTAAAACGTCAGAGAATAGCATAGAATCAGTCCTTCAGTTGCATTCCTCCATTGTGTTGCATTAAGCTACTTCTAAAGCAAAGGTATCCGTTTGTCTTTCATCGTTAATGTATCTTTTGCAAAAGTAAGATTATCAAAATTTACCGTGGTCCGAAACAATCGCTATCACGATTAAATAAAGGAATGAGGTGATGTTAAATTTAATTTCTGACTTTAAATCTTATTGTCATCGAAGTAACTCGTGTTGGTTGTATTTCCAATATGAAGGTGTATAGCGCAAGAATTATGAAATTCTGGGCACGTGTGTTAATTAGAGAAAGTAGAATTCCAGAAAGAATCACATAAACACAATGTTTATGTGTTGGGATATGGCTGTATCAGGTTAGTTTCGGTTTAAACTCATTTAAAAATCATTTATTATTTTCCATTTGGAAGTAAGATGCTGAAAGACACTGCGGATTCCCATGAACCCTGAATTTAGTTTAATAAATTTAGAAAAATCAACAATTCCTAAAACTTTCCCCCGCATTTAACATCACAATACATAATGTATACATTAGGGTATTACCGGAATTTAAATATATCCATTCAAGGAATTACCGAATCTTTGTCGTAACTAACTTAATTATGTTAAGTAGATGTACGATGTATAATTTCTACATCAAGCGGGATTGCAGTTAGCGACGCGGTAATAAAGAATACAGCACCGAAGGTAGCGCCATATGGAGTGGCGTTCATCCAAACGAGGTCCGAGTGCCTATATCAGAGCCATTTTGGTTTCTGGCCCGTTCCCAATTCTTCGGTGACTTATATAGCCTCCTGTCCCTGGCATTTTATTAGGGAATTACATCCATTCGACGATAATCCCCGGAGAACGGTAATATTGCTCGTCTTCGCTCTTAACCCGTTTTTCATTTGCCCTGTGTTGCCTTGTTACTTGCTCCGAAGCAATACGGCGGAGCCCGAGAACCGTTAGAGCTTGAAATATTATTTGTTCGTATTTATTGTAATTTTTTCCAACAAAAACATATAGAATAAATCATGTCATAATTTTATAAATGAAATATCACTCGGTGATAAACGTGTATCATAATTAGCAGTGATACTATCCTGAACTAAGGAGCGAAAGCACGCTACCACAATTTCTCTGTTTAGTTCAAATCGCCATTGACCATTTAGCTAAGTGCTTAATTTTCCAAGCAAATTCAAGTGTTCTAGCGTTTTAATTAAGTTTAATTGAAGTTTGGTTATTCAAAAGAATGCGAGGTTTTCAGTATGTTGCCTGTTACCATTGAGAATTCGTGAAACGTCAAAGTTTGAGATTAGTTTTTAGTCTGTCAATTTAATTTTTGTAAAGCGTTATTATTTGTTGTTTATTTTATTTTGAACTGCCCTAAAAGTTTAAAACTAAACGTGTTCCGGGTTCGGACCGTGCCATAGTTAAACGAAAACTCGACGTTTCCCCCACAACTCAACGTGTAAACCACGTCAGAGGCGAAACTAACTGAACAGGAAGCAGTTGATCACGCCTCTAGCATGGTTCACATGCTGAGTTTCCGTGATCAACTGCTATTTTCATAAACGTTCTCATTTGATCGAAAGTAACAGAAGAAAGACTACTAGAGGATTCGTTTTCTTGGAGAACAGCTTCACTGCTGCCAAATATTGAAACCTAATATTACAATAATCTTTGTTTTTAACCTAGTTTCCAGCCATTACGCGGGTTAAAAATTAAAAAAAAAAAATTGAAGAAAATTTCTTTTTCGATAAGAATGAAATGTACAACGTTAAAACGCAAGTTACAAAGAATAGAAGAAATCGTATTAGTTAAAGTTTTATTTCCTTGTTAAAAGGTTGTTGAAACAAATCAGTAATCACTGGACCCACATATGCATATAGAAGCCATTTTACCGCACTGCAAACTCGTAATTTTAAATCAATAAATAATAAAGAAGATTAAATTTTGAAACTATAGGAAAAGCCGAATTTCTACAAGTGCACTTCAAATTATTGCTTATCGTGTTTAATTCTAGCTAATAAGAATAGACGATGTTGCAATAAAACGTTTAAGGTTGGTCGCTATCTTTCCTAACATGAACCAATCACTGCCACAATTAGCTCACCTATATTGTTTTATCGTTAAGTATCAATCACGTAATCTTTATTCGAAGCCAATTGTCATGTTCTGTTACGAGCTACTCGTACAACAGGCGAAAATGGCCTTTCGAAGGAGATATTTACCTGTCAGAAATGAGGTGATTACGTTTAATACCGCTTTGTCTATCTGATTTTAGACTTACACGTCCATTCACCTTGTAGTTTGTAAGATGGTGTTCTTATTAAACTGTAATCTCACTTTAACAATTGGAGAAAACGTAGCGAGGATTAATTAATTCCTTCAACTGATAACTGTATATTTCCTTAAAATAAAGTCCATCATTTAAAATTATTTTAGTAATATACAATGCGTCCCTAGATGGGATATCCAATTCTTGTAAACCATCTTTTTTTTTTAATTATTATCGACCAAAAGTTTTGCTTATTTTAGAATGTTGAATAAATTTGCGATGGAACATACCGGATGTTATAAAAATTAAAAAAAAAACGTGAAAATCGTGAAAACGTGAAAATCATATTAAATCACACATTTTCGATAAAAAGCTGAATTAATGATAATACTCTGATAAGAGTCGATCTCATATTTTTAAACTTTTACTATACCCACCGTATTCAATATCACAAAATAAATAAAACATACCAAATAAAAAATAATAAATAATAAACAATTTCAAGAGTGGGATACCCGACCCAATGACATATTGTACAATCATCTGCTTAACATATACATTTAATTACGTTAATAAAAGAAATATGCAGGTGCGTATAACTAAATAATGCTCACACCGTGTACCACACAATCATAAAAAATATAATCGAGGGGGTCATATATTTTTTAATTATTTTTTATATTGGTTATCAATATGTTCGACAGTTAAACTCAAGATTGACAATTCAAATTACATTTGGTGTTTCTTGCTGTGTCTTATAAATTTTAATCCATGTTAACTACAGATTACCAAATAAAAATAGCTTTCAATGATAACATTGAAAGCTATTTTCGTAACGGACAAAAGCAAGCAGAATAGGGAATGGTTTAGACTTCAGTTTCCACACTTTGCAGTATCACATCTTGATTCATATCATATGTGAAACTAGTGCAGGAAGTCGCAAGCGCGGTGGTGCTAGATTTAAGAAAAGAATTGCTAAAACTAGGCGGATGTGAGGAACCGTGTAGATCATTTACATAAAAAATTAGAAAGAAACTAATTTATCAAGTGGTACTTATCAACGTATTCTTATAAAAGATTTCGAAAAATATAAAATTCGTGTTGCGCAAGAACTCAAGCTCATTGATGACGTAGTGAAAGTATTTGTTTGAAAATCACATGAGTGAAGATAATATCCCTATAAATCCTTCTATTCACACGAAGCTTGGTTCCAGCTTTTTCCAACGTTTTTATTAACAAACAAACCGTGCGTATATGGTCCAGTGAAAACGCATGATACAAAAAACCATTGCATACTGAATAGGTTGGTGTTTGGATAGCACCTGCCCAGAGAAGAATTATTGGTCCATTAGTTTTTCATAAAACAATAAACGCTGAAAGATATCATAATAACCTTTTATAACCTTTTCTGAACCAGTTGCATGATGACGAATTAAGGGATGAATCCAAAAATCCCGCTCATAACACGCCACAAGCAATGAACCTCCTTCATGAAAACTTTGATAACCGCATAGTCGATTTTCCTCCACGTTCTCCTGATCTAACTATTTAACATTATTATATATATACACATAAAAAATATGTTTTTTAAAAATACACCACGCACAATACAAGAACTTATCGAAGCAATTCGAAATGTTTGTGACACGATAATGCCTCTACACTTCGTCAAGGCATAATTGTTTCCTAAATCCTCTTTTTACTTTTGCTGGGAAGAAAATTGTTTATTCAACTAACTTATTTATTATTGACTTAGATTATTGCACTAACCATTTATGCTTTAAATAGAAACTTTTGCATCATTACTGTCAATATGCCAAACGTAATTTGAAGCTTCAATCTTGATATGATTTAAGCAAGATTTAACTGTTAGATGTAGTTGTAAAGCAATTCAAAAAAGTCCCTTTCAATTACTTTTCTATGATCACATTGTTCTTAAATGGTAATTACTTCTAATGGTTTTTGTTCGTTGGTTTACCCTCTAATACATTGTAAATAAGATATCTTGTATGCGAAGCAGTAGTGATACTTTATTCTTCTGAGAAATTTCCCAAACACCTTGCAAATTAAATTAGTTCTAGCCATCTGATAGCAGCTACTCGTCGGCTAAAGAAAATATTCTTTATTCTAAGACCAAATGATTCAAATGGATAAAATTAGCACACTTTCCTGCACTTACTTCAGCTGGAATCTACACATGAATTGTAGACAAATTCAACGTCATTAAAACTTACATGCGTGTAACAGGTAATACGATACTATCACATGTAAAACGTAGAAGTCCCATAAAATATTTCTGCCTAGATAGGAATGCATCTGAGCAATTTATTACGAACAATGCTGATAAAGCAGACGAGCTTATGTACGTGGCCGCAGATAAAGCTATTTTAAGGCAGCACTATATTTATCGCTTGTAATTTCAGAAAGTGTGTATGCATATACATATTTTTAATTACCCTAAAACTACATAAACTGTCAAAAATATCATTACGTCTAATGTATGTATTTCAGTATGGCTAATAAAACGTCTTCTCTAATAGTGTAAATGCGGGCATAAATGCTGTAAGTGTCGAAGTTCGTAAGTCGGAAAGGTGAAGAGAGGCAGACGAAGATAATGTTGCTGGTTTGGTAGCTATTGTGAGCCGTTGGGTCATTGCCTGCCGAGCAGTGTACAACATCCAGGGACGCATGGTTTACTAACGCAGGCACCTCCTAGGTTCTAGATAGATTATGATACTATTTCTTGTTCCTTCTTGTTGCAGTCGTTGTGAGACATAATTAATCTTGGAATTATGGTAAACTCTGTGAGCCGGTATTACACGAACGCTAAGTCACCGTGACGTTATGGCGTGTCTGATTCGATAGTTTAATAAAATGCTTGCATATTCATGTAAAGCGTAAATATTTATTTAAAAAGCTGTTTGCGTATGCGATATGCAGATAATTAAAATTGCGCAAGTTTGACGTTATGGTGACAAGATGTTGTAAGATGTAAAAAGTGTCTTCTGATTTCCTAACAGCTATCAGGGAAACGAGTTGAGAATGGGGAAAATTGTATACCTTTCGTTATTTCATTACTTGACTGCGGAAGTCTAATTAACGGTAAGTTGATGCTTAAGACAATATCCCATTTACGTATCTAAAATTTACTTATTATTTAAAAACAGAAGAATATGTTTAGCAAACTCGTTTACCAAAACTGAAAGATCATATCTTCTCGATGATATAAATAATATTAGTTGATAGATTGGTGAAAATTGAAAATGTAAAATTGCCAATGCCTTTTTTACCATGACTTCTTTATACCTAATTACTACATTAATAAATAGTTTGTAACGAGCATTTACAAACAATACTAATACGTATATCTATTTGGTAACACTTGCAGATCGTTGTATTATCGCAATTTTCTGAAATCAGCTGTCAATACCATTGATACTGACACATTATACTAAAATTATTGGCAGTAGATTGCACTTGCACAGAACATCTGTATTACTCAGTCTAAATATGCTGATGCAAAAATAAGTTGTAAATATTACTTGCTGACAAATAGCTTACCACATAACATAAGCCTTCCTAAATTGTGATGTGGTCAGCGCGTTGTTGTTGTAAAGTAATTATTAATGTCATTGTTTTGAATGCGTTGTGTTCTTAATCAATTTCAGATTTTCTAGTTCAATATTATGCTCGGCTTCCGTTTATGTGTTGTGCTACGCTTGACAATTCTAATCTACCATCTCCATAATACCTAATGTGTTCTTTGAATCTAGCGCCTATCGCTTTTTTCGTTTGACCAATGTAGGTTTTTTCAATCACTACATGAAATTTTATAAATTCCCGACCTTTCCTTTATGTCGGGTTACCTTTTAGATTGCCAACATTTTTAAGTGTATTTCGCGAACTGAAACATACGAAAAGTTACTTTTTGCCAAAAATATTGCTTCTTAAAAGTTCATGAAAAGTAGGAGAATTTTGCAACGACTCGACAGACTCGTGCTTTGTCGTCTCTCGGGGAAACCAGTAGGCAACACGAACCCCCGTCTCATGGGTCGAATAAACATGAGTCTGTCTAGGCGCTGCAAAAAAATAATAATTTCCCCTACCTTGCTTATCTCTTTTTATAACGTACAGAGTGATCGCAAATTATGAAAAATAAAACTAATAAAAATCAATTTTCGTTGATTCTATTTTTCGTTTATTCATAGCATTACTTAGTATAAGTGAGTTTAATGTGCTTGCATGTTTCAAATTAAATAAATTATATTTAGTTACACCTGTTTCTATTTTAGGCCATGACAGATCCATTCAGAACTGCTCAAACACAGTCATCATCAACAACAACAACAGTTACTGTTGACGCGTCCACTAGCTCAGAAAGTAGGTCAAGAACTATAACATGCGTACGACTGCAAAGGCCGAGATGCGTAAGAAGGGTTCTATGGACAGAAGAGACCGTCGACAATGAACATATGAATAAGAAAAAGTCCAAAAGTTGCTGTATTTATCATAAAAAAAGAGCTTTCGGCGAAAGCAGTAGTTCAAGTAGTGATGAAAGCGATGACGAGAATGATCATAAAACACATCATCATTATAACCATGATCACGATCATAGTAATGATCACGAGCATGATCATGACCAACATCATAACGTCGACTCGAATGAGGATGCTGACGATCACTTAATATTTGCTACGTCAATACCAGTTGAAAGCGAAAGGGAAGCGGAGTCGGTTGTGGGAACAATATTGGGAACAATGTTAGCTGACATACCTTCTTCGACAAACCCTTTTGAAGCACTTGTTAAGCGCTAGTTCCTCGAAAAGCCGAATTCTTAAAATTTGTACTTAATATTATACATTTGCATTCGTCTTACCATTTTTATTTGTTTTGTTGGGAAAAGCGTGGGGTTGGAAAGTACAACTCGTACTTCCAGTTACCGATTGCTGTGGTAATTGTAATTTTATCAAATCTAAAGCTGGTGCAATCTCCAAAGTTGGAATCGTTTATCTGCCAATAATTGTATTGCCGCCTGGTCTATGATTTTTCTTCCCAAAAAAAGAAGATTTAATTTTCATAGAAAATTAAAAACCGACTATCTGAATAAATTGGAGAAATAAATATGTTCGCTTGCCATCTTAGAAACAGCTCTATTCCATGAGTGCGATTGCAAGATTGTCATACAAATGTTACTTCAAACTCTCATACAAGAAATGTCCCGAAAAAAGTATTTCGTAATATGTACATTGTCTATTGTCTAAGTATAGTTATCCCTTCTGCAGTACTTTAGACAGCCTACTTTTTATGTTTTAAATAACCTTTTATCTTGTGTCATTGAATCATTAGCAAGGCTGATTTCTGCACGTAATACAGGGTGCGCCAGAAACACCTGACGGTTTTTTACATAAAAGAATACCCCAGGGGAAAGTGTAAAGATTTGTTTATTCGCAAAGATACATTGCAATTGTTAGGGAGAATTAATGTGTATCACTATTTCTTGAAAATAACATTTGGTAAGTGTCTGCCATGCCGAATAACACACTCCCGTAGTCTGTCCGGAAAAGATAACATAACTCTCTGCAACATATCTTGTGGAATCTCCTGAATGCACTCACGAATGCGATCTTTTAACTCGTTGATAGTGGCTGGGCGTTGCTCATAAACCTTCTGTTTCAAATAACCCCACAAAAAATAATCTGGTGCTGTTAGATCGGGCGACCGAGCAGGCCAATTGACGTCCCCAAACCGAGAAATGACTCTGTCCGGAAACATTTCTCTTACCACTCCCATGGAAACACGTGCAGTGTGAGCCGTTGCTCCATCTTGTTGGAACCATTTGTCACGGCGACCATTCACTTTATGATACAGGAATGTTTGCAACATGCCTGTGTAGCGCTCAGAATTTACTGTTACAGTACGGCCTTCATGTTCAAAAAAATACGGACTGATAATGCGCTCAGAAGAAACAGCGCACCATACTGTCACTTTTTCGCTATGCATAGGACGCTCCATCAATTCACACGGGTTGTCTGGACCTCAGAAACGACAGTTCTGTCTGTTTATATATCCGGACAAGTGAAAATGGGCCTCATCTGACATCAATAACCTGTACACAATGTCCTCGTCACCTTGCAGGAGTTCCAGGAAATCGTTGCAAAATCGAAGGCGCGTCATCGTGTCCCCATCAGTAAGTTGATGGACAACTTGGATCTTATACGCATGGTAGTGAAAATCTTTGTGAAGGATTCGGCGAACACTGGTATTCCCCAACCCAACTGCAATAGCGTGCCGCCGAGCTGAGCGTTGAGGACTCCGCAAAATGGCGTCCCGTACACGATTCACATTTTCCGGCGTACGTATCGAACGAGGACGCCTGTAGGTTTGCGGTCCTTTACAGTTCCCTCTTGACGCCATTTCGATACCCATAGAAATAGAATATTGCGACTAGGGGCATCACGTCGACCGAACTTGCGTCGAAAATTGCGTTGTGCAGCCGTGATAGACTGTCTTTATAAACTCTTCTACCGTCGCAATGCGGTGTTGCACGGACCAGTGCTCCATCTCAACTAAACTGCACAGGACAGAGACCGTAACGACGTACAGTATTGTACTGGCGCGTGATGACCGTTCGAAGAATAACCATTGAAAAACCGTCAGGTGTTTCTGGCACACCCTGTATATTATCCAGGAGTGCGGGGCATTATGACGGTATATAATTCTGTACAATCGGATTATTAATTAAGTACTTCTTAAATAATTTGAAGGATTTATAATATTATAGCTTCAAAATAGATTGCATCCATTGTTGCAGCGATTTCAGTATCGATCTCTTTAAGTACACTCAACCATCCAACCTTTACTTTAACTCGTTCATGCATATTTCAAACCCTAAAAAACATACAACAATAAATTACTTTAAAATTTTCAATCTGGTTTTCAGACGGAATGCAGTTGAACAACTGCGTTATTGTACATAATGAACATCTTTAACGACTCAGGATTAGTGGCAATTGTTATTCTTCTAAGTTTTTGAAAAGCCTTCGACATTGCAGATTATGTCACACTTTTAAATGTTCTAAAATCGACAGGGTTTGAAAATAATATTCAGAGCCTAATTGCGTTATCTGTGTATCTGCGTATCTGACACGTCACAATCGGTGAAGCTGTCCCCAGCGCTCAATTTTAATTCTTACTCTGCATTTCGTCAACGATACTACATGTTATCGTCAGTTGTATTATTCTATTAAAGCGTCAGATCGTGCTAAGGCTATTTCAAAAATTGGGGCTGCTCGATATTGCAATTTTTTTTTTCTTTTGTGAAAGTAATGAAGCCTACAATTCGTTATAAAATATTGCTCAAATTGATATTAATACTGTAATACTTGTGTTCTCAAGTGTAGAAATGCTAGTAGTGATAATGGATAATCATCCTCAGACTCGATATTGAAGCGGTTTTGTCCTCACCATAAAGGCTTTAACGGAAATATAAAAGAGGAGATTGCAACATTCCAGTAAAACTGGGTGCACCTTTTGGGGGGCTGGGCTATCATCTTCATCAGTAAAAATGAATAATTCGAATTTCTGTTCTGTTTTGGTTATTATTCTATAAGCCACATGATGATTCCCTTCGCTATAAAGAAAAATTCGCGCTCGAAGCTTATATTCTCTTATATTCGTGTCTTCATAATTGGAAGATGTTTGTAATTAACATAGTGAGCTTTTAGTCAACATGTACATGTTGAGTATGAACCCAAAGTGTAACATAGGGTCTTAGTATACCAGTTAGTAACTGTTAGACCTCGAGGAGTGATGTTATTTAATTATAAAAAAAAACAAAGCCATATATTCATTCACTTTAACGTTATTTAGAAACAATTAGATTCCCTAATTGCATTATATGAGCCTTTATTCAAATCACCATCAATCTCAGGCTACATACAGCATGAGTCTAATACCAGATTAATTTTCCTTCAGAAGTAATATAAACTATTTCATGGGTTTGTAATAGTTGGTAATTTGTGCCCAATTAAAATCTGAAAAGGGGGCTATATGTATATTATACAAATTCTTGCGTTTAGCTAGTTAATCATTATATCTATGTATCCTACTTGTATTTCTCCCCATATGGTATATTAACATGCCAGGGAACTGTGTGCAAACAATACCTATAAGCAACTGTATTTCACAACGAGTAGGATGCTGGTGCACTGCTGTACTAAGCACAATAGACTTTTTGTGCTAGCCGTATTTATTATTATAATCAAAGCTTGCCGGTATGATCTATTCCTTTCTATTTAATATATTTCAGCAGCGGTTGGTGTTGCAATCGTCCTTCGTAGAGGTCAAATCTTGATAGGATAGTGTCCATAGAAAAAGTTTCATCTTCGTTTTAATGAAAATCTCTTCGATTTACTATACGTAGATTACTAACGATTATAAAAAAAGAAAAACTATACACAAAGTTCTATTCGTCGAGATTACCTAGTATTTATTTGTCCTCCAGTAGCTTTTTTTCTTCTCTTTAATCATGCTGTCATTTCTTTTTTAGCTACAATCACCGAAGTAGGCTGCACGTAACGGTATAATTAGAAATCCCGAACAGTAGAACGTAGATATATACAAAATACAAGGATTGGAAACGCGCAAAACACAGTTTAAACTAATGAAGTGTAAAACATTATACTTGTTTGTACTGAATTATATTGAATTTTACGAAGGAACATCGGTTGTAGTCTTTTCTTAGAATGGTTACGGCATTTACTACTTATTCTCTGTTTGCTTGATACACATTGAACTAGTTATACTGTTAGGAGATTTTTGAATCGCTTATCGTTCGTTTTATGTTAGCGGCGCAGGTTGTGTAGTCAGGAGGCATAAGGGATGAAGGGACACTACGTTCGGCATCGAAGACATATATTATGTAAAATATGTTAACTTAGTATTGAAGCATCGTCCATATGCAAATGAAGGGCATCATCTATATAAATAACTTGGTCATGCTTTCGCATTTTTAACATTTTTGGGCTTGGTCACTTTTCGTTGTATACACTCGATATGTTTTATTATAAATATTATATTAAAAATCAGTATAAGTGGGTAGTGATTTTTAAAGCTACCCTCATAAATCAGAAGTGGGATAGAACAAAGAAGTAAAAAGGAACCTGCGCCTTAAACTGTAAGTGTCTTAGCTTTACTTTGTTGTTGTTTGCGCCATTTCGCCCTAAGATTGTTCAATAAATTATTGTTGTAACCCATAGCGCTTATTAAAAATAAGTGTGGGTAGTCAAAGTAAAAGTCGCCATAAAAGATATAATAATATATAAAAGACGATATGAACGATCATGCAACATCGACGATCGCGGAGGCCCATTTCGAGAGAATGATTGCGGTATTCATTGTTGTACTGGCCACATGGAGTACTAAAGTAGCTTCTGTAGGAAAATTATAATTATTTATAATTGAATTTCTTTTCGGCAGTCTAAGACTGAAGTACATGTGTTACCTGAGATCTTATTTATGGTTGTGAAAGAAAAAATATAGTAATTTACTAGATCAACATCAAAACTGGTTCCAGAATAGTACAAGACAAATAGGAGTATAAATTACCAAACAGAAATAACACCGAACCTAGTTGATTTTGTCACCATCACGAAAGAGAAACTGTTAAACAAGTAGCAGGCGATTCGATAAGAAATTGCATAAAGAAGTCAACATCACCTACACTAGTTATATTCTCCTTGTTAAGAAAAAAATTGTTAAGACGAGAATGTGCGTTGATTAACAAATACTTTTGCAGTATTATTCGAAATGAGTAGCTAAGAGTTTCGCCTTAGGAGACGAAAGCAGTGGCAAATGTCCCAAAATTGTCAGGTACGACGGCTACGGAAATTTACAGTCCTGAAACAACAAATGAAGCACGTAGATGCAGAAGGCAGCTGTTTGCAATTAATGCTACTAGATAGTTAGACTGGATACAATTCATCAAGTACAGGATGACTGTATACTGTATGGAACAGGTGGTTATAGGAAGAGCAGAAAAACGTTATCAGCTGACAGAATATGAAGTAGGCAGAACAGACCATGACGAAAATAAACACTAAAAAGAACACTAGAATTTCGTCAAAAATATTGCTTTACCTGGATTGAAGTCATCCCAGACACCAGTTTCCAGTATGTTATTCAAAGTTTATGGATGCCTATTTCTAAGTAGTGTGCAAGCAGCAATACAATACTTACAATACAATACGATACAATACAATACGTATGTCACGCGATGCGCGCCACGGACAAGTCTAAAGTTTTCATTCAACGACAGTAATGGTAGCTATGGTTGATGACGATCAAGGTACGTACATTGGAACCAGAAAGAAAAATTAAAGTTTAAAACTGGATTACTGGCACCACAAAGCGGATAAGCGTAGAAAGGTTTTGCTATATATTAAAAATAGTGCGATGATATGAACAAATGCTGCGGCAAACTCTTTGCAAACAAAAATATTTCACGTTGATGCGAGGTGATAACGGTAGCAGAAAGCCCAAAAGAGCTGACGTTGGTGTGGCACAGAAATGGTAGAAGAGAAATAGTATGGTAATGATAGAAGGAAATTCAAGAATTAAGGGGTTGGCAAATGGAAAACTAGTACAACAATAATGATAGCAAAGACTGCGGCGTACTATGGTAAACAACACAAAAGTATCGATAACCTCCGCGCCACACAAGTTTAATTAATCAATCCACAACGGCCGTTTCGAAGATACGAATGATCCACATTCTCAACCGATGACCGAATGTGTGGTGATCCTCGAAACGGCCCTCCCGGATTATTTAATTAAACTTGTGTGATGCGGAGGTTGCCGATACTTTTATGTTGTTTACCAGTACAACAATATATTGCACCTATGGTGGTGCAACAACACCTATTGGAATTCAGTTCATGTGTAAAGATGGAACGTCTAACAAATGATATCACCATGGGTACAATAGAACTGTGTAAGATGCAAACGGCCAATTAACGGTAAGCGATCTCCTTATTATTGGTTTTGTGGTAAGCACCAAAGAGAAATAATAATGGCATTTTCCTTTTTTGCGTTTTGTGCACGTTTTACAAATGCTTACATAGTTGTAACGATAGCCTTTTACAGAATTGAAGGTTGCTTCATAGTATCTACACATGTTATTTAATTTGTGTTGGACTCTGTTGTTTGGGGTCTTGAGGACTCTGTGTTTTGTTTCAAGTTTGGAAGGCTCTGTGTTGTGTACTTTATGCGTGTCTCCCCTATCGAGGCTATTGAACATTATAAGTGGGGACTTCACGGTGCTCCGTTGAGTAAATTAAGGCAACGGCCTTGTATGCGCTCCAGGAATGCACTTCTCGAGCGTATTAGCTTAGACGTAAGTCTTTTGCGCGTTTCACCGAGTGTGTTGTCTGTTTTTCGTTGAATCTATTAGGTATTGGAAGATGGTACTTCGAGCTGCTCTATTGAGTAAGTAAGGTGATGACCTTATAAGTACTCCATCAATGCACTTCTCGATCGCATTGCCCTAGGCCACGTTTCGCTGAATGTAGATTCGGTAATCCTTTTGATAATGATCCTTCGTGAGTCCCAGAAGGTCCTTTCATAGAATTATGAAAAGACGTTTATCGGGCATTATAAATGATGCTGTTAACGGTTTGTTTTATTTTTAGGATACAATCTACAAAGCTGAACAGTCCCAAGTCGTGCCTACTTCAGGATAGCCGAATGTTAGGAGCTTTTCGGTTCTACTACCCATATTCGAAAATAGAAAATAATTTCTGGAGGCGCCTTCTGACGAACATGGTGGGTACGGATGCAATTCGTATCCTAACTCATGGAATTTTTCCATGGCAACAATATAAATATGCACGCGTTCATTATAGAATTCTTTTCTTCGCCAAATGCGGATGTTTTTCTTTCACATCATTGTTGAATAAGTTAGCATTAATCGTTTTGCCCCTTCAAGGTAGTCAACGTATGCCGCTTACAACAAAAAACACTGTGGCCATGATCTTGCTGGCAGACAGAGTGGCTTTGGCCTCCTTTGGCGCCTGTTGCTCACGAAAAATTCACTGTTTGGACTGTCCTTTAGTCTCCGGTGTGCTGTGATGATCAATGTTTTACCAACAGTTATGAATCGATGCAAAAAACAATCCGGATTGCGATTTAACATTGTTTATAATTGTGACCAATCGCGGCAACCATTTTGCGGAAAGCTTTCTTACATCCAAATGAGTTGTCAAAGTCTTATGCATCCGGTCAATTGAGATGTCCACAGCCTCACGAACCCCACGCATTTTCAATCTCCTCAATCATTTACTACCACATCGTGAATTTTTTCAATCATTTTTGATGTAGTGATCTCATTTGGACGACCTGGATGTTCTTCATCAAAAATGCTTGTGCGAGCGCGCTTAAATTCAGCTGAACAATATTTTATGGTCGATAACCCATGAGTTCCACTTTTATCTTATCGTTCACTTCAAATGGCTGTCATTCACAATCCAATTAACGTATCTGTTTGAAAACTTGATAGGACTTGTCAAATGTTACTTTTAAAAATAGAGTTATCTCAATTCTAATAGCGCTACCACTCGACGAAGCCAGGTAATTATCGAACTTTCCCCGTATATCTACAGGACATTGAGAAATTTCTCGAAATCTATTAGAACTCTGCATATGATACCCATATTATATAGGTTTACTTGGCGAAACCAAAACCGTAATAATATACAGGGCGTTCCATTTAAAATAACTAAGCAGGTAATTAGTTCGTTATTTGTCGATTACCCTATTTATACAAAAATATTTTTGAAAAATACTATATGACGTCTACTATGTTATCGGAAAATTATAGCTTCGTACAAAATAGGCGCAATTTACAATTTCACAAGGTCACCTGTATGCAGGTACATAAAAAGCGTAGTTGGAATGCGCCCTCTTTTAGTGAGCTTCCTTGGGACGTTATCGGGCTAAAATTATCAATCACTTAATTTAACTTTAGCAGTAGAATGTTTATATTGTGATTTTTTACATTAAAAACGGACTCAACGTGCTTTTCTGCTTTGAAGGTTTACGTGATATTTGATGATATTAAGTTAGTTTAGCGATGAAAGAGCAGAAGATACAATGTTGCAAATGTTGTTCATTTCTCGTGTATAACAATACCACTGCATCAACACCAAATAAAGTTCGTTTCCCTGTCCGAAAGCATATCATATTACAAGTATCGGATCTTGGGTTTTAAATACCTCTTTTTTTCTTAAAATTATGGCAATATTTTTAATTCAGCTCGTGTTCTTTTCTAGTATTCTTATTATTACTATTTCCTTCATAAGATTCGTTAGCTTTTATTAAAAATGTACAACACGTATCCCAGTTTTAACCAATATATTATATATTATTGGATAATTTGAATTTCAGATAAAAATTTCAATACTCGTACATGTAATTCAAAGTGTGCGTGAAACACGTGCACGCCAACGTACGTATTATGCATAAACAACCGTGAGCAGATCTTTTATGCTAATGCGCTGTAGTGGATTATACAATGTTGTTGAAAAATAGAACATCAAACGTTTTCACATAATTACTAAAATAAATCTGGTTTCTACAGAATACGTGGCAATTACAAAAAAAAATGTATATTTTTAATCATGGACGCCGAAATCTAGTTATCCAAATAATGCATACAAAGACTTATTTAAGTGTATAGTCGAATGTCTGGCGCAAGCTAAACCTTTGATAGTCTCGATGTAATTGCGACTAGAATCAGTTATCTACGTGTGCTGGTCGTTAACATACATTTGGAAAGTCGATCACGTAATACGACGAGACCAGACTAAAACCTTAAGCGGCTTCCGGTGGTAGTAATTTCTTAGCGTAAGACGACACTGTTCGATGTTGGAATTTCAATTTGATGTACATCATGAAAAAAGGTATTTACCGAGCAATTTCCTCGTTACATAAATCAATGGATGCTTGTAGGGGGATAGTTACTATAACCGATTATAATAATTTGAATCGATGTTTGCAAAAAGACCTGACTTGAATTAGTTTCTTTTATATTTGGCACATAGTTTCGGAAAAATGAAAATAAGTGTACAAATTTAAAGGTATTAGGAAACTCTGCTAAGTTATGGTACGGAAAACTGGATGTTGATTGACAGGCAACATTGCAAGCTACTGAAATGAGAAAAAAGGAGCTGGAAGATAAAAGAAACGAGAGTTAAAAGCAACAAGAAATCTTGACACTTATGGGTAGTCAAGGAATAGCTTTCTGTCTATAGTAGAGGTTTAATCGTTCTTTTCAGTATAATTTGCACAAATATGCACTTCCAAAAAACTTTATCTTCCATCTTTTTTTATTGCCGTCTTAACTGAGCTTTTTCTTACGGTTACTTGATTCTGGCTGAAGATCACACAGAAGCATACGGCAACTAAACTCTCGAGCATTCAGAGATTGGCATGGTAGAACTAGAACCATTGAAAGCTCTCCAATGGCTGTTATGCAAACCATGCTAAATTTACTCCCTCTTGATATCCACATCAGAGGAAAGGTAAGAATGGGAGCATAAAGAAAATTTCGGGCAACTGAAGAACTCACAGTAGCGGGATAAATCCAACATCCGAATCTAGTAGACAGATGAGTCAAGAACGGGTATTAGCTGTGTGAAGAGAACCAAGGATTCAAAATACATGCGTTACTTAAGTTCAAACAGAAGTATATGCACTAGACACTAGCATTTTACTATGTAGATTCAATACTAGCATCGGAATGCATGTTAAAGCTTTCCTAAACGCAACAAGGTTACCTTAGCGTGAATGTCAGGGTGCAAGAGTATAGCGGGGAATGAAACTGCAGGCCAGCTACCGAGAGAAGGTTCTAAAATCAAGTAAACCTTAAACCAGGTTTGGGTATAACCAATAGTACAGTGCATGGTGCAATTATCAAGTGGATTACAAAGCAATACTGATTCTGGAGATTGCAGTTGGGCAGAGTCAACAAACAATGATAAGACCTTCCCAAAATTTAACTGCACGAAACAGGAATCAACTTAAGACAGCAACATGTCTGTTAAATAGGATATGGTTATTTAAGAAATTATCTGCATAAGCTGGGGCTCTATAAAGACGAGCCCATTGCAAACTTTGCAATGAAGAGAAGAAACAACTTTTCATTTTATTTTCGAATTCACAACGAGTGAGCACAAATTTGTGCTGCGCAACTGATCCACCATCAGAGAAAGACTTACTGCGTAAGCCATTGAAACTAATCAAGGAAGCTAATCTATTTGAGTAAAATTTAGACCAAATCAGGACTACTACAATTGGCCACACTGTTAAGGATGTAAAAGACTCTCGCCTACTCTGGATGTAATTCATCAGATAATTCCATTCATCCACGTATCTAATGGACTTATTTCTCGTGACGATCGCAAATCCCTGATTTGCTCTAATCCTAAATATTACGTTTCCAAAAAATTATGAAATTACGCACTTCCTCGGCACTATTTTTTTATTTTTACTACAACAATAGCATTGGAACTGTTTTATATAAATAACCCTTCTGCAAAGTAATATTATTCTCTAGATACTAAATTCTATATTTAGATGACATTTAGTATACATACATATATATATATTACTGTATATGGCGTTCATTCTATATGCTATGTATATAAAGGCAAAATTGGCATCATTTACGGTCCGTAGCACCTTTCTCTGAGAAATAGCTGGTACATTTGCAACAGATACTTTGTGTCATAATAAATTTTCAGGCAGGCGGTCTTCGAATACTTACCTTGCCCACATTTTTCGAAGTGACGTTAGAACTTCCCGTTTACCGACATTTTTCTCGTGCATCATCTATTGAATAGGTATATACGCGTGTACCACACCACTTTCTCAGAAGTGTATCTTTCGTAACCATTACCGAGGCTACCAGCCTTACTTTAGGAAACAGATTAAACGTCCATAATTGAAGGAGTTTGAATGAAAAATGTGTAAGTGCAATTTTTTAAATGTTGAGATAAGTGTCTGTTTTTGAAAAGAACTTCTACTACTACTTTACTTGTACTTTTTTGATTTTTAACTGGTATATTTTTTGACAAAGATAAATTATAGTAAAGCGGAAAATATTCTGTGTAAATAAATGAATACAATGAAGTTTACTCGTAAACGTTTTCGAGCACATAATATGAACAAGAAGCACTTTATTCTCTTCAGAATCCAAATTCAATAATAGGCTATCCAAGAAAACCAAAGAGCACTAGTTTCAGTTTCAGACAGGTATCTTACGAGGACGCTATTATAGATATGTGTGTTAAGGAAGAAAACAATTCTCGACAATTTGTCCAGCGATGTTCAAATAATAGGATTTGTCGAGTTCTGCAAAATAGGCTTCGATTTCTGCAATGATCTCTTCATTTGACGCGAACCGCTTTTCGCCAAGTTATCTCAAAAAAAGCGCTAATTCGTGCCGCAACTGGACTAGTTGTCCTGTTGCAATTGCCGATTAGTTGGTCCGGTTGGTACATAATTTTTTTTCTACGCTAGGTGGGATTTTCTTCTCTTTAATTTAACACCGCTGTCCTTCCCGTGATGTATCCACGTCTCATCTACAGTCATATAACTCACAGAAATCACTCGTATTGCGTTTAAACATGTTCAAACATTGTTTCGAAGTTAACACGCGATTCCATTTTTGATCAATCGTCGAAAGTGTTTACCATTTTAGCAATTTTCACCTGGCGGTCTGCCGTCCGTAGTCACCTCAATAAGACAATTTGTCCTCACCCAAAACGGTTATTCGACCACGCTAAAATTCAATAAACCAGTATCTGATGGTAGTCATCAAAGATGCATGATCTTTATAAAATACATCCAGCTCCTCTTTGATTTCTGTACATGTTTTCTCATCCAAAAAAGGAATTGAATTACTGACCGGTATTGGCTCCTTTTTCATGATTTCCCAAATACGTACGCTTGCCAACTTTCGACAACTCTCAAAACACTGCCCTATGAATCTCTCCGGAATTATAACAGACGTCGACTAAAGGATAATAGTACAATACTCATAGTCGGTAATGCAGAGTTTGACACGCAGCTCCACGGGTACTTCTCTTAACATCCTTCAACTTCAAATATTTCAATATTTCAGAGTTATTTATTTGAGTGGAGGAATGCTAATGAAGATTTCCCCTTTTCCACGTCAAAATATCCCTCTTTAAGCAAGAATTATCTTCTATTCTTGCTTATTACACTGTTTTATCTGCCAAATGTGCTCATGTTAGATTACTGTAATGTGATGTTAAATTACTGTAATTAGATAAATATTGATTTTATTCCCGTTAATGTATAATACAGTAATTATACTGAAGCCAACTTGCTTATTCTTTAGCGTGGCCTGTATAAGGCAACATGGTTTGGATTATGACGCACAAAGCTGTGGAGTAAGACTGTAAAAGCGTATAAAAAGAAGGTTTTTTCGTCTATATCACATTTTTAACCTAAACTTTCGAATAACAATGATTGACGACGTGTACAGACCTACAGATCTAGGGCGTGGGAAAACATCAGGAGATTATTGTAACGAATAACCCTCCTCGCAAAATAAAAAAACGTTGCGTTGTTGGAAGGTGGTAGAGACCTAACGTTTTGAAGCTCTAATATAAAAATTGTCAGTAGTTTTTTTCCATTTCTTCTACTTCACCTACAAAAATTAAACACAACTGAATCGATAGAGCTATAGGGAAAGTACTGGTACTAAGCTAGTATATGAAATGGAGGTTGAAGTCGTTGAAATTATATATATTGTAATGTTACAAACCAACGTCCAAGAAGTTATTTGTAAGCAACGCCACCCACACATCTCATCTAGTGACTTCAGTTCAGTGTCCACCTATCGAAAATAAACATCCCTCTAGTGGTAAAAAAAGTAATTTCTAAAAGAAAAACGGCGGTAGTGGTGAAAACGGACAATTACTTCTCTTGTATTCCATTTTCTCGCTTCCTAAAACTACTAAATTGATGTAAAATCTAAGTGAGTCGGGATATCAAAAAATGTAATTTTATCAATTCAGTCAGCATTCGTCAAAATTTTCAGTAAAGTATTACGTCGTAGTGTTGTAGGTGCTATAAAATGTCATCGAAGAGCATCGAATCTTTACTGCAGTTGCGTTTGGGTAGGAAAACTAGGTGTTAGTTGGGCTCATATTCGTTAATGAAACGCTGGATGGTGACGTCTATTTCAATATGCTGAAGAGGATCAACTCTTACAACTCGGCGAACATCAACATTTCTTCCAGCAGTGTGGTAGTCTATCGATTTCGACTGCGATTTTCGACTATTCGTAACTACAAATTACTAGATTGGTAAACGTGGATCGAACAGCTTCATGATGCAAGACTTGGTTGGGGCGGTTTAAAATCAGTAATTTATAACCCTCAACCAACAGATTTAAACGATTTGCACCAACGAATTATTAACCAGAACCAGAAAGAACCTTTCAAAGAAAAGGGCAAGAATTTGAAAACTGGCTTTACTACTGCATGGCGACCAATGGCTGATTTAAAACAGTTCCTGTGAATATTGCTTTCTCAGTTTTGTTTGTTTATTCTAATTGTAATGAAATACATTAAAATACAGTCCATGACGACACCTATCTAGATATTTAAAGACTTATTGTCAGTTTCGTAAGAAAAGTGAAACTTTTAATTTCGCAGTTTTTTCAGTTTTTACATTTCTTTGGAGAAAAAGTTTTCATTTGAGGTACCACACGATTCCAGTTCAAATTGTTGAGGAGGTATTCATGGGCGCACAGGTCTATTATTAGTGTAATTCATAGGTCAAAGCATGTCCCCTTTACAATAAACGTGGACGACATTTTTATTTTCGTTTTACTTTCTAAAATATTTCAAGTGAGCCACACTGTAGAGATTCTGTATAAGTTCATCAGATTGAACTAATACAAATGTTCGTGTATGCAATAACTATTAACAGATTACAGAAACATCAATAGAACTCAATAAAATAGCGATTCTTTAACTTCTTAGTCATTAACTTTATGGCCGATTCTTCCCAGATCCATAAACGCAACAGACCCGAAATGCTTCCTTATACGACAATATTGCAGCCGCAATCGACGTTATGGAAACAATTTAATTGGTCACATTGAATGGGTACAGGAAGAATGTGTATCTTTTATAGGCGGCGGAATATTGCAACACATAGTTGATTGGGTACATTAAACAAATAAAGCAGTAGTCGTTTTCCGCTTGTGAACCGGATTCGCTGTTTTGTTATCGTATGGTAATTGTGGTAATTATTTTACAAGAAACGTACAATCCAATAATGAAATTGTGTCCTTCACTTTTCTCTCCTCTTTGTAAAATAGATGCAGATGTATTAGAACAGATTATGTTACGCTTGATTTGAGGAATAATTAGAAAAGAAGTTCGTGAAGAACGATTTTATTTAATTTGCCTAAGCTTAGCAGTAAGTACCATTATTGAGATTGAGTTAAGTATTATAATTAAATAGATGGCTTATTAATTTGTACTGGAAAGTAGGATTCGTAGTTTAAAACAGAAAAAATGCAACATGAAGATGCTAAAACATTAAGACTGTTTCTGCAGTCAATTATTAGAGTCGAGAAGCCGTCTTTCTCTCCTCGAGAGTTCGCATCGCAGAGCAGCTGTCGGAAATTCATGTCTGATACTTCTAGTCAAGAGCATCTCAATACCCACATCCATAGTAAAAACTTACTCGAAAAACGGTCGGATATCTGCCGAGACTACATATCCATTCCATTAGAGATTTGCGATAGTAGATTTCTGCGCCGATCCCTGTGTATTCTGGTACCATCGGTATAGAGACAGCCTTAGTCAAGGAGTCACAGTTGCTACTCCGACAGCTCCTGTCGGGGAATCAAAGGAATTTTCCAAAGATGTTGTAACACATAGCATATCCGAAGGCAAAGACCATCGTCACCAAGAATCTGTCTGACCGCAGGCCATGTTCGGCGACAGTTTTATCGCAGGAAGCTGTCCTGGCTTCTCTTCCCAACAGTTTGCGAGTTGGGATAAGAAAAACATCAAGACAATCACAGACAATCACCGGTCCAAGTGCGGTACTCAACGCAACAGTAATCGTCAGGCTGGCTATTCTCTACAATTAGGTGAGTTTAGCTCTCGCTGCAACCTGCTGGGCCTTCTTCGGGCAGATAACGGTGCAGTATGTTAACGTAGGATGAACTACTGTCATGTACGACCAATATATTTTCTTGCGAGATAATCCTCAAGTTTTTCCACAAAGCCTACGATAGAGGAGAAACGCTTTGCCTTTGTGAATCAGTTTATTCAAATTAGGAGTGCAGAACGGTGTCTTATCAAGCAAGATTCCTAGATATTTTGCCTCCATTGAAGTGTAATTGTTCACTTAGAAGCCTTGCTCTTCTCCACTATACAAATATCTACAAACAAGGCAGAAGTTCCGACCGTGCAACGTTAAGACGGCAAATGGGAAAATATTGTGTTAATAACTGCAGCTAACCGACTGCACGTATTAATTGTCGGATATTTTAGACTCTTTCAACCAATTTTATTGCCCCTTACAAGTACATAAGAACTTTTGTAGCTTTATTTTGTAGTCTATTCTATACGACATCTTCTATAATTATCGTTGAAGTTATACATCAAACCTATTCTTTTGAAAATAAAAAAATTAAAAAACCAGATTACGTACTTTATTTGTTGGAGAAACTCACACAAGCTTCCGAAGAAGCACGAAGCCCATTATAGAGTTACCAAAATTACATTCTTGCACGAAAGAAGGATTAAAGTTCTTTTTTTATCTTTAATTCAATGTAATTGCCACAAAGTATAACCTTGCGTTACGTTTGTCAAACAAAATAGTAACATGTATGTGCCTTCCAGAAAAAGAAATTAACTACATCAACATTAAAATTATGAATGCTTACAATAACTGCGTAGTTTGTAAGAAATATACGAACTTTAACCTAATTGATCCTACCAGAAAATGCAGACTGGTTAATAACTTACTTCGGTTACTTTTACTGTGTGTTTTAGTTTAAAATAAACTGTCATAGAATATTTTAATACGGAAAAAAGGGAAATAGCAAAAGATACGGTTAGTATGATGTCAAGCACCGAGAAGATACTTTTCTATGGTTCCTAATCCACTTTTAATGGGAATTTTATTATGTCTTCCATATCTAGATGCATACATTTGGTCCTAAAGATTTGTGTGATTCTGTGAAGTCTATTAAACTAGTTGGTAGGTATACCTTTCACCAATTAGTGGAGCTAATTATGTTATAATAGAACTGCGATATGAAATACTTGGTCAACCTCTGCAAAATACTACCACATGATCACTATTAATGTGCAGTAGTGTAAGGCGTATAGTTGGCAGCAATAGCTTTGTTTTGCTTCTTATGATATGAAATTGTAACTTTTATAAAAGGATGTTAACACAGCATTGTTTGCGTTAGAAAAAGTTAAACTTCTTAAGTTTATACCGACGCAAAAAATAACCGTTTTCAGTCATTTAATTTTGTATCTACAAGTGGTGTTCCGCAAGGCTCAAATCTTGGTCCTCTCCTTTTTAATTTATTTATAAATGATCTCTTGCAATCGCTTAACCGTCCTGTTTTGGCGTATGCGGATGATGTTAAACTGTTTTGTGCTGTGTATGATAGTGAGGAAGCTGATGAATTGCAGCCTAATATTAGTCTCCTGGCTAGCTGGTCAGTGAGCAATGCTGAGCAGCCTGTTGCTCAATATCGCCAAATGCTTTTATATGTCCTTTACAAGGAAAACCAAACCATATCAATACATCTACACAATTAACAACCAAACTCTGTCCAAAATAAATGTGATCAAAGATCTAGGGGTAACTTTTGACCCAACTTTATCATTCTCTAACCATATAAAATTATTTGTTTGTCTGCTTCGAAAATGCTGGGATTTCTTACGAGAACTTCACGACACTTTGATGATATTACATTATTAGAAACACTTTTTTATGCTTTTGTCGTTACTAAATTAGAATACGCCAGTGTTGTTTGGTGTCCTTTTTATATGTCTCAACAGCTTCCAGTCGAGCAAATTCAATGCCGAAGTTTTTATCATGGAAAATCGATGCAACTTATCGTATATCTTACTTACTTTGTGGGCATCAAATGGACTCACTAAGTAATCGGCGCCAGCTCCATCGCGCTCGGTACATATAGAAGCTTCTAAACAATAAAGTTGATTGTTCCTATTTGTTGTCAATTGTATGTTTTATCATTCTTCGACTAGCATCCCGCCATGCGTCTACGTTCAGTATGCCAACGCCAAGGACCAACCTGCTACTTCGAGCGCCAGTTTATCACACGACGCCTAATACTAACATACGCTACGAAGACATCTTTATTAGATTTATTTTCAATTGAAATTATGTTTATTTTCTTTAATATACTGTTTTTCTTTTCTTTCTTTTGTAAATTTATATTGTGTTCACAATTTACGTATATATATATATATATATATATATATGTATATATTTGTTCTGTAATTGGGGTTAATCTGTTGGACAAATATATTATTATTGTTATTATTATTATTATTATTCCGTGCTTCATAAATCACATCGAAAGAAGAGAAAATAGAAGTTAAAAGTTAAAGAAGTAAACAGTAACATTCTAACGAAGAAGACGTACAACATGCACTCGAATTAATGTTGCTAGAAACACTTTTTAATGCATAAGGAGAAACATGGAAATATGAAAAAAAGGAATTGCTAATATTAGTTGCTACAGAAGATAATTGTACTCATACCAGTCGTAAAAGTCCACGGAATAATATTTTCAAATATTGTGGTAAAAACACTGCTTTGCGAAGCGTCATAAATTCATTATTCATTTCATATGAAAAAAAAAAGCCATTTTAACAGTTTTTTAATATAAAGCACTATGTTAAATATTTAATTTTTTAATTGAAAAAATTCCTCTACTTTCGGACAAAATCAGACAATTTTGATGGTTCCTGCGGAAATTTGCGTCCCTGAATCATGAAATGTATAGTAAATTATATTAAAAGGCATTTCTCATATCTGTTATTATCTAACCTTTGGAATGTATATATCAAGATGGGAAGTTCTAAAGAGACATAAGTAGCAAAGATTTGTTGCTGAGCAGAATGTTACCGAAGAAAAAAAAAAGAGAAATGCGCTTAATGACCGAAGTAACGCAAGAAAAATGGACTCTCATACAAAAATTCAAAGACTTTCATTTTGATTAATTGCTCCGTGAAATTTCTTAAGTAAATTAATAACATTGACATATATACATGTACATTATTTCGCAACTTCTCAATATCACGGCCAAGAGAAGCATATTAATACGTACATGTATGGTTTAAACTGAAGCAAAAATTATACGAACTTGGCTTTTCTTTTATTTTCGAATTAAACGATTTAATATGCTACCAGCACGCACACGTTTGCTTGCGGCCTCTTATTTTCTCTTCGTGGATTGCCCAACTTGACCGGCCAAGAAACGTACCAATGTTAAACTATAATTACGCGATATGTATAATTGCAAACCGGCTCAAAAAGAGCGAACATTTTTTTTGATTTAGAACGACTGATAACGTACTTGAGAGAAAGAACAGGAGCCGTTGGCTGATATTACTACGTAATTTATTGTTCGAAAATATTTGCAACGATAGTAACTTATTGTACCTTTAACGTAGTGTTTTATTTTTATAAATATGTTGACCAATTCAATGCAAATAGATATACTGTAATATTATTTATTATTTCAAATAGAACATGGATATATAAAACCTGAAGGGTATCTAACGATAATTGTGACAAAATAGTGAGACTGCGGCTCATAATTGAGGGCCCCTCCGAGATACGTAATGTGTGATATTTAAATTTATTTTTTTCGTTATTTATGCCCTTACTTCACTTGGAAGTTTATAAAGGAATTCTACATTATTTTATGGTATTGCTTTTTCCATAAGAATGTGAGATGATACATTACAGTCTGTTTTGAATCTTGTTTTGCATTGTATTTTTTTTCGTTAATCCTATAAATATTCAAGTGGGGTCAGAAGCAAGTATTAACATGATCACATGCAATGTTAGTCAATTTAATTACGTCGCTATATCGATTTGAACACACTGTTTTCGTGACTATGAAAACAGTAAAGAGCAATCATTTTTTTTTCGTAGGAAGAGGGTGTGAAAATTGTGACCTGAACAGAAATTCAACAGGGAGGACACGTGCTGCCAACTTCAGGAGCTGTTAACTTGTTACGGAGACCAATTTGGCAACGGATAATAACTACCGATGAGACGTGGATATTGTACTAAAATTCCAAGAACAAAACTTGGTAAACTCAAAGGAGGTACCCCGCTTATAGCGCGTGCAGTAGTTGGGAACGAAATGCTTACTGTATTCTGGGATTGCGAGAGAATCATGTTTGTTGATTATCTGCGGAGAGGTACTACTATTAACTCATTGCCACCGCAGGCCCTTTGTAAAAATCGGAAAGTTGCATACGTGACCGTTATTGCAAGAGGACAACGTTGGGATAAATATCTTCATTTAAACAGGGATTGTATTCAAAAACTATATTATAATATAGACGAAAGTTGAGGAAATAGAAAAAAATCTACACAAATTGTTAGAACTTTGGCAACATACCTCGTATAAAAATCAGACACTCGAATACACACATACACTCAAAAGATTATTAGCTCTAAATACACTTAATGAAGCTTAAAGTTTAGGTTTACAAAAAATACAATAAAAACTAGATAATAAAAGTGCGTTCATAAGCTTTATCACTACGTTGAGAAGCTTTATTACAATAATATTACCTTTTAATATCTAGTACGTGTTTTTTTAATATACGCTTACTAGAAGTTTGTGGCACGTCAACTTGTAATTTAATGGTATTGCATAGAAATTCAGTGTAAACGGCAACAAGTCTATTATTTTAAATATATATATATATACAATTTTACAGATTTGCTTAGAAAATTAAATAAGTTTTTCAGTAAACCCTCCACATGCAGGTTTATTGTGACTAATTTTTATAGCTATTATAACAAATACATGAATAATAGTAAGCTGGAAAATAAACTGAAATACTTTTTAAACTAAATGCTCGAACTGTCGCCCATCTGGTTCATAATATCTCTGAAGCCGAGAAATTATTGTTTCTTGGACATTTTCCAACATTACTGAAAAAATTAAACTAACCTCATCACGTACTCGCTCTTTTAAATCATATAAATTATTCGGATTATTCAAATAGACCTTTGATGTTAAATAACCTTACAAAAAAAATCAAAATTATGTTGGGTAACCTAGGTGGTCCAATAAAATTTGCATTATTGCTTTATATTCTAATTATTTCCTCGCAGAATTGCATTCTTTGGTCAATGTCGTCTTGTGACAACTCTGCATCAAATGTATTTTGTAGTGGTGGCACTTTTATACTCGGAATGTATTTGACGCAGTTCCTAATTTAACACCACAGCCCATTGGTGCTTATCTCAGAATGGCTTTCAGCTTCTAAGAGGTACCTTGGATGATCGACTTTCAAGTAGATCCCTAACGTTAACGATCAAACTCTCTAAATTTGCTGTCAATACTTACAGTAAATTGGCTAATTGGCGACGATCAGAATAAATTTACTCAAATAAGTGAACAACTTGTACTTGAGTACGTAATGAATCTCTGAAGCCACTCATCGTAAGAACCCGTATTCCTTTTTTTTCAGTTAAACTCATTTTGAATTGAACTAAGCGTGCAAACTAATTAATAAAAATTTAAAACACTTTTAACACATGACTAATAATTTAAAATGGTTAGTTTATTTTCCGATTTAGTCTGTTATTGTTTGTGGTCATTTAATTTTTGCAATATCTCACAAACTATTTATAATTGAAAGGTTTACGAAAAAGCTTATTTAATCATCCATCTAAATCTGTAAAAATACACAGGGTGTCGTATTTTAAATAACAAAGAGAACTCGTGTTTCTTCACCACTTTGTTACGATAATAATAATAATTTCATTGCCCAACAGAAAAACCCAAAATGGGCAAGGTAAGAAATTACAAAGAAGAAGGTATATCGTCTCCTGTTTATTCTTTGCTCGTACGCAGCTAAATTTACACCGGACGACAATTTTCTTTATGTGGTCAATAGACAGAACCTTCCTAGTAAAGGTACTCAGTATCAACCTTATATCTTTTGTTGTAAACTTCTGAACGGTTTCTGCTAGCTTTTCATACCGTCAAATAAATAATAGAACTACTTTCTTTAAAACGTACATAAATTGGGATTTCTGATTACTCTTTTCTAACATATTTGGATGAGAGTATCGAATCAAATGCGGGTTCTATATTAGTAAAAGTTTTGATATAATTGTGCATGAGAGGGTAGGGAACCATTACCACATTCAAATTAGATCTGAAAAGTGGGCGATGAATAGAATGAAGAATTGCAAATTATTTAATGAAAGATCCGTCGTCGCCCATCGTAAGATCTTGAAGTTGTCTTCCTTATCGAAGGAATTATTGAATTACAACAGATGCAAAGTGTAAAAAACCAGAAACTGAAGGCTGGATGCTGCGAGTGAGTTGTTTTAGTTTAATATCAAAAAATCGATAAGTCCTTCCAATATGTGTGTGACGCTAGTTTCGTTGGAAGGATTTACTTTACTTTAATAAATGCTGATATTGAGCTTAAATTCAAAGTTTCATTAAAATACGACAAATAATTTAGCCACAGGAAATTTTTGAAATTGACAAGTCACACAATAATTTTTTGCAACTTCCGAAGAAAATTGTTTCAACAATAATGTCTCGTCGAGTGGATTTTTGATTTTGGTAATGAAGCATTATATCGGTGGATAATTTCTCGCTGGTATTGGAAATTCGGACGTAGATGCACCAGTCTTAACAACGATGCCAGGACAGGACTACCGCAAGAATAGTCACTCGATAAACCTTGCTGCTGCGTTGACAACAGATCAAGAAAGATCGACATGTGACTCATCGCGTGATTGAGACGTCCTTATACATTTCAAAGACCTCAATTCAAAAAATTCTACATGAATTCTGAATTGGTTTTAAGAAAGTTAGTTTCCCGTTAGTTTCCACGTCTTTTACCATCGTGTTAGTTAGTGTTGAGAAACTTTGAGCCGGTTCAACAACAGAAGCTCAGAAAAGATTTATAGTATCGTGAATGGTGAAGAATCATGAATTTATTCTTATGAACATGAAATAAACGTCAATCCCCTGTATGGGTGCTTCAAGATGAGGAGAAGCCAACTGAGCTTATTCGTTCCCAATTCTATTTGAAATAACAAAGTTGCCAAATAATTGTAAATATTTTCAGTAGTGCGTGTAGTAGTGTTAGTATAGTACCAACTTATAACATATTAACGCAGATGAGCTGTATGTGTTGGCTTTGATCCGTTGTCTATATGCAATATCTGATAATATTAATCACAGTGTGATCACAACAGGAAAGTACTTTTCCCTAACTAAATAAATAATTTTCTTCTAAGATGATTAACACAAGAACACTAAAAAAATATATTACTAATACCAACTGATTCATAAAAATGCACTCGGCATTTCTTTTTTAAACTAGCAATTACGTTTATTGAAATAATTCACGTGTTATTTCTTCCAATATCAACCGCGTACGGTCACGAAATAATTCGCCGCCATTTACCTCTACCGTAATTTTATTACAATGCGTCGGATTCTTTATCCCGTCATGGTTTGCTATAGGACAATAACAATAAAAAGATTTTTATTGACCACCTCAACCGAGGCTGGGCAAGGCAATTAAGAATCTCTGCTGGTTCTTTAATGAAGAAAATATATTGTTTCGAAACGAGTTCTCTGCCAAACGGCGATCATCCATCAAGATATTTTACGCGAATTGTGTTTTGAAAATATATGGTTCGTTTCGCATTACTTGCTCCATCTCCAATGATTTATTGGAAGCATGATGGTAATGTTCACCAAACATGCGAGTGCGTATAGGTGGTTGCTAACAATCAGGCGGTTTTTTTACTGTATTAGAGTAGAGTAAAATAATTATTTTTTTGTGACTTTTTTGAGGGGGAAAAAAATCTACTATTATATATTAATTAAGAAGTTGTTAAATATACAGCGTAAGCACAAAGTAAGAAACAACGAAGCTAGAGGTTTTAATATTAGAGTTACGAGAAAAAGTTCTAGTCAAAGTTAAAGAGTTTGCCATGATTAGGTGTTATAATAAACATCAACTCAGACCATAACGTAACATTTTGCGTCAAAATAAGCAATATTTTTTTTATGTTACTGAGTAAAAATTTCTTAGGGTTGGAAGAAAAAATCACCTCAAATCAAATAGTAATTTTCGAAATACTGGAATTTCTGCCAATAGAGCTGGAAAATTACAATATCAAATACCACAATAGATGTTGAAACTGTTGAAACTCCATTATCCGTCTATTAACGCGCAAACCGATGACGGCAACTCTACACTGTATTCTAAACAATTGCAGCTAGCATTTACATGTAACTCTTTCCGTATGCGATTCGTTAGGTCTTTCAAATTTTCGGCTCTGTTTTGGCATACATCATTTTTAGAATGACTCCCAAGAAGAAATTAATTGGGTCCAAATTATTTTCAAAAACTCTAGATCTAAATACTGTCGTACCCGAATACCAAAATCAGGTGGAATCCATCCAGGCTTCGTTAGGAATATCTGGATTTGCTACATTTAGAAGCATTATCACTAATGCAGGAAAGACCCCAAATTATAGAAAATCTAAATATCTTTCTGTATTTAGCGTAGCTTCAACTAAACATTGGTTTTCTGTGTAAATCTTCTATCCAATGAGGATTCTGCTCGGACCAATAACGAGAGCTATGTCTACTTAGAGCACGATGTAAGAAAAAGATTGCTTCATCAGTAAAACAAATATTGCTCGCAAAAACTAGGTAATTTCTTCACAAAAGTGAAATGCGTCTTTGAAAGTTATCCTTCGATAATTTCTGCACCAGTTTTTTCCTTAGGTAACATTTTCAATACGATTTTCTGACTAAACTTATTATTCAACACTAAATGTTGCGTTGTCACGTGAGGATTTTCAGTAATTGGCAGAACAACATCCAATACCTTGTCGTCATTTGCTACCTTTGACCAGGCACTTTCATCTAAATCTTTAGCATGACCACAGTTTTTGAATTTTAAATGTATTTTCGGACCGTAACGGGTTTAGGATTTGGATGTCCCGTATTAGAAAATCATCAAAATTCGATTGTCGATACATTCTCATTTAGTTAAAACTGCTATGCTTTTTGAAATATTTTAAACATAATTTCATTAGGAATAGTTAAATATAGGAAAAATGTTACTACAACTCTTCATTTTTGACAAACGTGCGGGTTGCTACTTGTAGTCATAGACTAAACTAATGACGTTAAAAAAATTGAATTGATATCAGTACATTACCAAAAAGCCTTCAAGAGTTGACCTTAGTGGATTAAATGCTTGGAAATTTAGTCTCTTGGTGTACATCATATTGATTGTAGCGAACAAACGCTGGCATTATTACCAAGCAAAATTATTCTGCCTCACGGCCAGTGTAAGATTAGTACATGGCAGTCGAAAACGTGTTTCATTGCTCTCTGATTTGTAGAACATGTCCAATGCGGTCAATCAATTTGACATGATCCAAGTAGTTGATGCTTTGATCGGTCAAATCAGGTATGAATTGGTGTAAATGCATTAGATCAGAAAGCAGTGTTTCAATTAGATTTAATAAATGAAACTCTTGATCATCGCTTGCTTTCGGTTTTAACGAAGTGTTGTGGTAAGGATGGTAATGAATGCTTCCCTTTCTAAACCAGGCATATAGGCTTTTGATCATTTCAACGTTTGTAAAAATATTATTTGATCCGTCTTTGTAATTGTAGCAAAAACAAATTAAGTATTAATTACTTTATTTTCTATAATAATATTTTACTTCTCTGACAACAGAACTTCTATATTAACTGCCTTGCCAAAATATGTAAGTAGTTGCGCCTCTTGCTGCTACGAGTAGTTATTTCTTTATAGAGAAACATTATTGTGAGAGATCAAATATCAAATCTCTGAGATAATTAATAAAACTACAATTTACACGTTAGTGAAAATTAGTTTTATTATTTGAAAAAATACTGAAGTGCGGTGACCGTGTGCATAGCCTTCATTTAACATTTAACCTCGGGGTAGCGATAGTCCAGAGTTCTTAAAATGAGACAAATAAGTTCCTATATTTAGATTAATTTACGAAATTAAAACAAAATTCGGTTCAAAAGAGAAAACAAATCAATCGTAAAGTAAATGAATTGAATTGAAACAAAGTTTTAAGTTTAAGGACATGATTACACACATATACGAAAAAGTTGAATAGAAGAAAATAAAGCTTGTCACGGAAAGGTCGAAAAATAAAATACTTAACGTGTTCTTAGGTGGAGTGTCGCGATATCCAGTTGACGTCGGCACTAGCCGTCTGCAAGTCGGTCGGATATTTACACTAGATAGTCCTAGCTATTTCTATAATAAGGGTACTTTTATCTTAGACAACTCTGACTGTATCGTTCGTTTCTTGTTCTTGCATGACATATGAAACCAAAAACTATTTTAAAATTAAACGGTACACAAGTTTTAGAGCGATAGATGTGCACTACTGCTCAACAGTAATATACAATGATGTTAACACAAAAATAAATTAAACTTTGTTTGAGGGATGACATCCAAACAGATGGATGAAGCGATATGCAACAATTAGTTACACATATAATATGACGCAAAAATGACTATATTGAGGAACAAAAAGAAGCAACAATATGAGCTTGCAAGTATTGCAGTAGAAGCAGTTAATTTTCCTGAGCAACAAACAAATCATTTTTGACTGAACGTAACAAGCAATAAAGATTGCTAGTGAATCGATCAATAGACACGGAATAATCGTGTTTTTTTGTGATAAAGAGGTGCTACGATGAATGTGTTAGAGCTTATGGACTAGTAAATACACGGTGTGATAAGGGATATGCATGAAGTTAACAGAAGTGATTATTATAGTGCTAATACCAGAAATATATTTTAAGTTTTTCTAAAAACAACAAAGAAAAAGATACAAGTCGCTTTATTTTCTTCTTTCAAAGTATTTGCTACAAAGATTTATGCACTTTTGAATGAGTTTGAACCAATTGGAAGCATTTTTTCCACTCTGATAGTGGAATCTCCAAAGCGTGGTGTTTAAAGACTTCAATAACTTCTTAAGGTGATAAAAAAATTGCTGCCTATGCATTTTTTGATTGAAATTAAGTAACAAAAAGAAGTTAGGTGATAAATTAGATGAATACGGGTAAAGAGACATTAATTCGATGGTTTTCTTCTTCAAATAATCGTGCGACATGCTGTGCGAGAGATGCCATTGCATGATAAAGGATGATGCCACCTTGTCAATTGTTTTTCCTGCTTTTATCGATGATTTATAACAAATAAATAGTGGTATGCAATACAGCATCAACTATTCCTCAATCCTCCGAAGCTATGCTTGTGACATGGCCAGTGCAACGAAAGAAATATGCAATCATTTTCTTAGAAGCGCTTTGCGTATTAACAACTTTTATTAGATTCTGTTGGGAACTCAACTCAAACAGCTGACAGTTTGAACGAATATATCCTCTGTTGAAGTTTGTCTATTTCTCTGTCGAATTTTCTAACCATTCCCTTAAACGAATTGACACGAGCCCCTTTTGTGATTAGGTCAAATTATATGGAATGCACCGGAAACAGACCCATTCATACAAAACCGAATTTATTGCAATCTTCGATATGTCTAAGGATGTCTCTTTCTTACGGTAAGTCTCATGCCGATCCTCTTCAATCACGTTGCGTACAGCACCAATGCTTTTTGAAACAACAACTGATTTTGGTCAACCTTTACGAAATTCATCACTGACGGAAGCACGATCACGACGAAATTCTGCAAACCAGTTAAACAATCTTTCTGATGGAGCTTCAGTAGTAAAAGATGAACGAAACGATTCGAGTCATTGTTGTTGTGTTAGGCCTTTACTAAAAATTATCAAACGAAAACTTTCATGGTCACAAAATATGTTGGGGTGTTGGGGAAAGACTAACTACAATAACATAATGTTACTAACAACAAATTCACCGAGAATCCAATACGGTAACTTTTGAATTCAATTCAAATGTTGTCCAGAACTGAATTAAAGTTAATAAACACTTTAAAATGGCTTCAAGAAATACAGAATTTAAAAAATTGCCAGGCTTACTGATTAGAAACGTTACTAGAGTAATTTTTTATTTTAGATAGTACGATGAGTTGAAAATTTAGGTCACAATGCCGAAGCGACTTTTGTATACTCTATGCTAAAACGATTAAAAGCAATAATTGTCTAGCAATATACCGCAATATTGAAATGCTAATGATTTTCATAACAAATTAGAACCGATTCCAATACGAATTTGTCTTTGTCGCATATACATGCCTAGTTATTTAATATAGCGGAGCGATATATCGGCAACCAAGTAATATATTATTTTTTTGAAGTGAGCTATTAAGACACTTTCATTCTTTTGAAACTACTTAAGCGCAATGTATAAACCCTAAAAATTAATTTACTCCAAAATGACTTTTTAATTAATTTCACCCTAATTAATTTTTTTTTGAGATCTTAAAAGATATATTATGTCAGGTTTTTATTTCGGGTTTGAAGTGGAAAAAACAAAGCGTCGGGATGATAAATTGCCGGCTGCGCTTGCACGTCTGTAGATAATCAGGCCTTTGTGAGATTCAAATTAACTCCACATTCCTTAATTAAAGCGTGCAATGTAAATAATTAGGGTGTCAATCTCAATTATACGTATTTTTTCATTATTGGTGTATGCAGCGCAGCGTATACTTTTAAATTAAGTTTTCGAACTTTTCGGTAATATAACCGTACGTGCAGGCTGTTCAAAATTATCTGGTCACTATTATTAACTCCGTTATCATCGCACAATCTATGGAATCGACTTATTGTAGTTATATATAATACATTTTAATTAGTAAAAGTATAATGTTACTGTTATTTATATCGGGTAATAATACAAAAATAGGTCCAAGAACAATAATGATAGCAAGAGCTGCGGGATAATATGGCAAACGACACTAAAGTATCGGCATACTCCGCACCACACAAACTTAATTCAGTTATCCGGAACAGCTGTTCCGAGAACGCGTGGATCCCCATTGTCAACCGTATGATCGAAAGATGTCAGAAAAAGCTCTAATTTTAGGATACCTGTTTTATCCTTGGAGAAAAAAGAAATATTCACACCCAAAAACTAAGAAAAGTACGGAATGTCAATTATAGCATGAAACGTAAAACACGTAGCCGTCTTACCCTAACCAATACTATGAACAATTAGAACGTATGGCAACAACAATCCCCTGCCCCCTTTTATAGAGATTTTGTTCATGAATAAATTCGAAACGTGTATGAAACATGACACTGAATATTTTCCCATAGTTTGCCTTAGGTATGCAGATGATATTTTCGCGGTTTTTGATTCAAGAAAAAGGACTATTCCGAATCGCTCTTCACCAATGTACCAGTGGAAGAAACACTAGAGATCATCAGGCAACAACTAATACCAAAAGGACTACAACCGGATCTGATTAATTTGACGAGACTCTGCCTTACTTCGACCTACTTCCTGTAGAACGGAGAATTCTACGAACAAGCGAGCGGCGCTGTAGCGGGATCCCCTCTGTCACCTGTAATCGCCAACATCTTTATGGAAGCGTTCGAACAAGAAGCCATCGAATCTAGCAGGATGAAACCTAAATGCTGGTATAGATATGTAGATGACACTTTTGTCATTTGGCCATACGGGCCAAAAACGCAAACATTAACTTCACCTTGGAAATCGAAGAAGACGGCACGTCACCATTCCTAGATGTCCTAGTGGAGCGCACTGACAGCAGCAAAGAGGGCCACAGCGTATACCGTAAGAAGACTCACACAGACCGGTACCTGCATGCAACATCTCACCACCATCCTCAACAGAAGAGATCCCTCATCAACACATTGTTAAGAAGAGCGGAGAAAATCAGCGACAAACATCACATGAATAGTGAAATATAACACGTCAAAAACGCTTTGCAGAAGAACGGCTACAGTACAAAAGATATAATTAAGCCACGAGAGCAGAAAAAAGACGAAGACCAACAACCAGCAGGACACGCATACCTTCCGTCACATAGCCGGAGTCACCGACAGGCTAAAAAAGACCCTAGGGGAAAAAAACATCACCACACGATTCAACACGGTGTCCAAAATCGACCACCTACTCCCTCCTAACAAGGACGTGTTACCGAAATTACGAGCAAAAGGCATATACGAACTGAAATGCCAATGTGGAAAAAGCTACATCGGTTAAACAGGACGGAGTATTCAGTGCAGGGTGAAAGAACACGAGAGAGACGCACGCCTTAGGCATATTGAAAAATCTGCAGTAGCAGAACACCTGCACCAACAAGGAGACCACCGCAGAAGCTACAGCGACGTCAAGGTATTAGCCAGGACCAGCCACTACTACCCGAGGATAATACGCGAATCGGTAGAAATAATGAAGAACACCAACAACCTCAATCGCGAAGACGGATACAAGATTAGCAACACGTGGAAGTTAGCACTACGGAGTCGTCATACAACGAACGACGCGATTCAGCGGAACGGAACGGTTATGGATCAGCAAAGCGGAATAGAAATGGGACATATAACGAGGAGCAAGAGACAACAACACCAGTCTTTAGAAATCTTCTGAAGAAGCGGACAGCATGGTCAGCGAAACGTCAAGTAAAACATTAAGTACGCGACATCACCCGAAAGACATTTCTACTATGGATTACGGTCGTGAAAGCCTACACTCAACTATTATTCCGAAAGGGGCTCATTGTTATGTGAAAAATTATGATCTGATGTTCGCAACAGTTGATAAACAATGGAAGTATAAAGTTGAAATGATGTCAATTGCTACGAATATTTTTCGTGTAATTCTCTACGTGAACATCGTTTTGCTGTTTCTTTGTACAATTATGATTAGCGCCACTAAACAATTTCCCTCTACAAATTCCAAACAAAATACTCACCTTAACTCTTACAAAAAATTAGATCCACTTTATTAGAAACTCGACATATTTCACAGACTCCTTCCTTTTAATAATACTTCCCCAAAAACATCCGTTTTAGATACATTACTCCTGCTTATAAAACAAACACTAACATTTTTTAAGTTACTTAGCTGCTCTGTTTTGCAAATGCTGAACATAGACCAAACTGATGGACAATTACAAAAAAGATTGCCAGAACATTAAACTCAAAATACTTGCAACGTTTGTGTCACAATGTAAAACTTATATATATATATATATCAAAAAGGTCAAAAATTTAATTTACTAAAAATGTTTCGAATTGGATTCGAATTCGAAACTATTAGATTTAGAGTGGAAGAATAAGTGAACAATCATCTCCCGTTGCTGGTCAAAATATGTTTCAGTTCGAGAAAAACAAAGAAAGTTTCTGCGCAATCCGAAAGATAAACTGGACATGAAAGAAAGGTTGGAAATTTATAAAATTGCATGTAGTGACTGCGATAAAGCTTATATTGGTTAAACGAAACGATAGGCATCAGATTTAATGAGGGCATTAGGTATCGGAGTTACGGAAGATAGAATAATATTAAATTAGAAAACCTAAAATTGATTAAGGATGTAACTTGGCCACGGGAATTAGATGCTTACGAAACCGTACATGTAAAAGAACACAATTGACCAATTGCACAAGAGACCGTGCTAATCCTTTAGCGTTATTTGAGGTTCAGGAATTAGGAAGAAGTGAGTGAAAACAAATATGGAAAATGACTAAAAAATCTAGAGAGTATTTGTGAAGGTATGCGTCATGTACGTCAACGGAACCTTAAATACGTATGGTAACCGAGAACACATAAAATAGTGGTTGGAGGGTATTATGCGGTATGATTATTGTTACGAGTGCTAATAATTATGATGAATCTATTTAGTCACCAGTAGGTCATGAAGAAATGAGCATTGTAACGTTCTTTACGACTTGTAAATGACGTCTATGTAATAGCTTGCAGGACAAGTACCATCTCATTTCTACGATAAGTATTTAGGAAATTGTAGGTTTTCTATTATTAGATTTACGTACCATATTACTAACGGTTTATTTCTAACCAATACACCAAACACGTTTTTCATTGGAGTAGTGGTAGTAACTGATCGAGAAGATTTCAATAAGAATCTGACAATGCAAATTGCGAAAACATTTGCGGTTGATTTGCGTGATGACAGAGTGTTGTTTAGAGTTATTATTGTAGCACATATAATTCTGTATCTGTCTGTCACTTTAGTGAATGCTACAACAAAACATTTACGATGTTTATTATTAGTTAGCTTCACATATTGTTTTGATCTCCAATCCTTGATTTTCCCAAATCCATGAGCGATTTGTCAATAAATCATTATTCGTTCACCATTCAGTAAACTATTTTGAAAAATCAGAAAAATCTGGAATACTTCTTATTCTTCAGCTAATGTATTACAGTCTAGTGAGGACAATTTTGATCATTGTTGACAATGTTAAATAAATGGTCTAGAAGAAGCGCAGCTGCATATGCTAGCGAGGCTGAAAAGTAGTAGTGGAATTAAGCCACTCGAAAATTCAAAATAACCCAGTTTCTTAATTAAAAGTGGATAATCGATACGAAAGCTTTGGAGACGTATAGGCATATTTGCTTTCTTTTATCTAAAGCTTAACTTAAATGTTGTAATAGTTTGCACTTATATCTAAGGAAAAGTTGTTGATTATACAAAGTGTTAAGCTCGTTTTGCCATGGCAGTCCCATTTATAAAAATCCATTCGCGAATAATAACTATTCGAAAGAAGTTGTATCGCCAATGTCATTGATAAAACGGAGTCCTGAATTAAAGCATTGGGAATCTTTTAAGGGTGTAATATTAATACGAAAGTAACCGTCTTTTCTAAAAATTAATGTTGCTTATGGCTATTTTAAGTTTATTCCAGTATTCTAAACTCTTTAGCTTGCACTATCTTGCAATATAATAGTAAAAGTTAAAAATACTGATCGTTATTTACCAGACAAGTATTCTTCATTTATAACCCTACTGTTATAAATGAAGAAAGCGACTGTTTTTATAAAAGACTATACGAATACGGTAGAAAATACAGATAGAGTAATAAAGTCCAAATAACGTAGAGCGCAATTTGGATTAATCAAATTTGAACATACTAACAGTCTAAATAAGGTGATGCAATAATTAGATTGAGGACCTTGCGTATTCGTTAATTTAGTTTATTCAGCCGGCAACTGCGCACATACCTAAAGCAACGTTTCATCCACAAAAGGTGAATTCGTCATTAATTAAACAACCCATCCTTCGTAATGATGTTAACCAATTACGATGAAATATGCAACTGATTTCGATAAAAGCTTCTGTGACCATAACATTAATTCCTATCTTAATACCAGCACGTTAAACTAAAATCGTGTACAATTTTACGCAAAAAATTAATTCATTTTTAAGTTGAGAGCTCGCTTACCGTACCGAGACAAATTTCCAATTAAGCAAGATACCTCTTGCCGAGCTACGTTTCTCCGTTTTCTATAGGTAAGTTCCATATAAATGCTGAAGGACGTAAAAAAATAAATTACATCTAAATTTGGGTTAAAAATTGCTCTATTTTGCTATTGTTTAGCCCATGTGCAATGGTGGCTAACTGTACTAACGAAATGAGAAATTTATGTTATGTCTTTTTCATGATTTTGCAATTAATATTTTTCAATTTTCAACCAATTTATTGCTAGAACTCAACAAAATCGATGTTGCTAAAATTGCGAAAAACAAAAGACTAACTTCACCTTGCATGAATCAAAATTGTTTGCAAATAGAAGCTAAGTACTATGAGCAATTAGCGGGTTACGGCAATGAGCAATTCCCTATCTCCTTTCATAGCCAATTTGTAAATAAGTAAATTTGAGGATAAATACACATATCTTCCTAGTATTTCATGTTGATCGAATGCTTAAGAGAGTCCCTTAACGTGAGATACTCCACAACCTTAATATCCAGTTCTATTTGATTTATTAGGGTGAGGCAAGCACATGCTTTATATTTTATGCTACAGTGACAAGAGACCCTTTCATCTATTTTTCCGTATTTTTCACATGTATTAGATTCAGGGTATGTAGGGGGCAAAAGCAGACACTTGTAAATAATATTTTTTCTCGAGAGTAGGCATAGAACAGGCATGTTAGATTTAGAGTTTTTTCTCACATTGTTCGATCGACGGTTGAAAATGAGGATCTGAGCATCCTCGAAACAGCTGTCCCGAATTAATTAATTCAATTTGTACGGAGTGTGCCGATACTTTTGTGTTGTTTGCTATACATTTCATGTATCGGAAAATATGTTTTACGAATCTCTCACTTTCTGAGGCGTTACTAGTATTGAAGCGTAAGGTAGCTGCAAAAGTACATAGGCTTTCACAGCCGGGGTTAATTGAATTAAATTAAATTGTTGGCCACCGTCTGATAGGTTCTTTTCAGGCTTAGGTCTGACAAATGTGTCGGGCCGAACCCAACTAACAGACTCATCGAGGTGGAGCTACACGCATCTCAAAATGTCCACCTCTAGTATATTATTATGTTAAATAACGTAAATGTCATTTTCTATTGAAACTGTATATGATCGGTAGAAAATCATGGTAAACAGATTTGAAATCATCAGAAATGTTCCATCAGTTGTTTTTTCATATTTAACAAGCAAAAGTTTCAATTTTGTTGTCCAATATAATGAGATGAAGTATACAAGTGCTTCTTTCATTTTAATTGTTTCTTCACGGCTAAACTACAAATAAACTAAGCGTGACTTCAGAGATGATCTCGCACAAACAAATTACAGTTCATTATCGGGGCAAATCAATTTGTAAATGTTTCGTATTTCAACGCTCGCTTCCCGACTTTAAAACAGTCGCTGTATACCTATCATCAACAATCATCAATCAAAGTTACCACTTTATCAATAAAGTGTCAATTATTGAAGCGTTTAACGCGGATTGACATTCACTTCCAGTTATGGTAGGTATCGTTTCTTAGAGCTGGTTCGTCTACCAGTGTACATGTTTCGTTAATTAAAACCTGCATGTTGAATGATGTATCAATAGTTAAAAACGTGAAACACTTCTAGCATTGAATGCTTTGATCCAGGAGATATTCGATAAATTATATTCATGCACGTACACAATGTACAACCCGTTAAAAAATAGTTTTTTTTAGTAATCGGAGTGCTACTAATACTAACTTGTTGGGAGTTTTGCTGTGCGACATTTGATTATTAAGTATTCTTCCACTCAAAATGGCCATACATTTTTGTTCTTGAAATTCTCTTAAACAAAGTTTTAATATTATTTTAATTTTTATAAAATCGTGGATTTATGCCCTTCGGAAATTTTCTTACAATTAGTAACATTTTCCAATAAAAAAATGTTTAATATGACCCAATAAAATTACTATTTGTTTCGGTGTTGCAAAGGGCTTTTAAAGGAGCCAGTAGAGGAGACAGTTGTTTGGCCATAACAACTTTTGAAGAAATTTTAGTACAAGTTAGGGAAAACTAAAGGAGGTGTTACACTCTTAAATGGTATATATTGTAGAAGTTTTTGTAGGCAAAATATTGTTTTTAATACTTTTCGAGTGAATAGTGCATAAATTATTTGCTACAGTATGATTTCTTACATTACAATGTACTACAATCTAGTTCCTGAAAGTTCGCGCCACCAAAGTGTAAAATTTTATAATTTGTAAGAAACTGTGATGCATGTTTGTACAGTGCTTATTATTGAAATTATGTACAGGATGTCCCAGGATGAGCTTACGTTAGCCGTATATCAGAAACAAAGCAGATTCAAAATTTGCAAATTTATTTTGTTCAAGGGGACTAGCTTTCAAAAAATATTGGCACGTCTTCTTCGGGTTTCATCGGAAGTAAAGTACACTTAATTTTCTTAAACGGACTACCCTAATTTTTAAATTGGAACATTTGAATTCAGCATTTAATTTGACATAAAGTCGATGTATTTCAATATGTCTAAAGATTGCCGTTTTAAAGCTACCTTGATTTTTATGAAGATTTCAGTAAAATCATCGTAGTACAGATATTCTAAATTGGTGATAAACGTTCACAGCCAACTTTCGAATTTTTTAATATTCATTTTAAATATAAGGAAATATAATATCATTTGATGAAGAATTTAATCCCATTATCTACAATAAAATATACAGGGTGTTCTATTTAAAATTACATAAATATTGGTGGTTGGAGTTTAACATATTTGAACAGTAAATATTAACATCCTGTATAGTAAATGAGCTATAAAGTACTACGGTGATTTTACTGAAATTTTCATAACCATAAAGATAACTTTAAAAACGTAATGTTTAGACCTATCGAAATACATCTTTTTTACGTAAAATTAATTCCTGAATTCAAATGCTTTATAAAAATTGCAGTAGTCCATTTAAGAAAATTATGTGTGTTTTACTTCCGGTAAAACTGGAAGTAGAATAAACGTGCAGATAGTCTCTAAAAAATAGCCCCCTCGAATAAAATAAGTCTGCAAATTGGCACATTTCTGATATACGGCTAACGTGATCTCATCTTGGTACAGCCTGTATAGATAGATTTTATAATCACCGCCTTCGATATTTTTCGAGAAACTAGGTTTTGATGTGCGACGTCGTAAGCAATACTAATTTGCAATAAACTATAAAAGGTTCAGTGCAGAATACTATCTTTTACCTATTTTACTCTTTCAATTGTTTTAACACCAAATCTGCGCAGAAAAAAATCCAATGAACGATTTTGTATTGAAAATTCACAAGCTGTGCCATCGTTGAAGAGTAATTCTCGCTAGAATATTAAAATATCCTTTAAAACTATTGAAAATTCTTAATACTTGAGTAAAAGAATGTGTCGCTTTTATCTAATAAAAATTAATAATTCATACAATTATAGGGGAGCCAAATAAGTGAGTCTCTTGTCACTAATTATAATTTTTGTATCTTTTGATTTAATTCTAAGAGTAATATTTTGCATAATTTTTTTTATTAAAATTGTATTATTATTACTTGTAAAAATAACGATCGGACAGAATTATTCGACATGCATAACATAGTCAAATTTTAACTGTAGTTTTACTTCCATGCTGTGCATGCCGAACAATTCTGTCCGCTCATTAATTTTACAAGTAAAAACAAAATATATTATTCTCAGAACGAAATCAAAACATATAAAAATTGTAATTAGTGGCAAAACCTCTTTTCTGGCATCACGAGCAAAGTAACACACAACAAGCATTCATTTGAGTACCCGTATCTTAAAGACTGGACGTCGAATTAGGGAAAAATATACAATTACATAAGAAAAGGAAGATAACTATGGAAGATTAGAAAATGTTGATAACAAATCGACGGAATACGAGACAAGCCCAAAATAAAGTGTTTCTGTTTAAACAGATCTATACCCAAATAAAAATCTAATTCTTAATCATACTATTTAATGAGATTAGCATTTTCCAATATTACCAAAGTAGAACAAAAGTACAGCATTGTCAGGAGGTAAACAATCTAATATTTCTAGTAATTAAGTTTATAAACATGATGATTCATGATATTAATTTCAATAAAGCAAGTACATAAAAGGTCGCTAAAATTCATGGAGAACTATATCAGAAAGTTCCATAATACAATGATGGCTAAATACCTCTTACACCGATGCAAAATTTGCTCTCTATATATAAAAGTGTTGGCATAAGGGCAGGAAGTCGCTTGTGCACGAAAATGGGACTCAATCAGTAATAATCTACCGCTACCATAAGATTATCGCACTAGATTCCAGTCATGCGTTACACCCCCAATTTATTTCTCTAATTACTTATCCTTTCTTTTCTTGATCTTTTGCATTTGATTTGCTTTATTTGTATCTTATTGTTTATACTATGCAATAGTTTCCTTTTTAATTTTGTTCTTATAACCTAGGAAGTCGTTAAGTGGTACTACGCCAGTGGCAGTACTGCAAAATGATTTCTTATTTGAAGACCGATTATAGTAAGAGGTCCAGTTATTTTTTATTTGGAGATATTCTGAAGAAGGCAATAAATTTAATTTTTGAAGTTTTATTTAAATATCTGAGCCGCTGTTGCCAATTTCCCTTATCAATTGACTTCTTAAAAATATGTAACCGAGAGGTTTAGTAAGAAATACTAAAGATATTGTGAAGCTAATGGGACATGTATGGAACTTCAGAACCAACCTTGGCTAGAGTTTAGAACCTGCAAGAAATATCAACAACTGTTCCTTTTTGTAGATAAAATTTTGTCCAAAATTGTAATTATTGTTTTATTTGAGTTCTAAAATTAGAGAAATGTTATTCTACCAGACCCTGTATGTACACGAAGATACTTCTATTGAAAAATGCCATGCAAACTGATAACTTTCAAAGCAGGAAATGCTTTCGTTAGCATTTTTTTCATTGCACTACTTGGTAAACTGCAACTTTCTAGAATTCTGGGAAACGCTACAATATAAAATGGATCTTATGACAGACGCAATTTTTCTAACTATAAACGTGCCTTCTTTAATTGATAGTTTCTACAGAATGTGGACACCAGCCAATATCATATCGTTACCGATTCCGTTTGATCGCATACGATCGAACGGAATCGGTAACGATTAATTCGAACTTGTATCTCAGGCCAATTAATGCTGCCCCCGTTGCAGCTATGGACGTGATTTGCCCGTTTTAATTGTATTATAATCACCTGTCAATTATTTCTATGGTTTGACCGCAAAGTGATTCAGGATGACCAGCCGCCGAATCGGACGTTCTAGAAAATGGAAAAGGAAAAAAACTGCCATTACCATTGTATTCGTGCTACAATGAGAATTGGCCAATTAATCATCTGCAGCGCGATGGCCATCCACAAGGGGCTATTTTCAAACATTATAAATTAGTAAGTCGTGTATATATGTAAGTATACATAGCATACGTGTGTGTATGTATAGAATTACTACTTGCCATCTTTCCATGGAAAGAATTTATTCCGATAATCGCCAACTGTGCAACTTTTTGCTCCATCGCTGCAAAACAGTTCTCGTTTCGTTATATCGATCATATATTACATAATTTTTAACCGGTTATAGAATCCGCATCTACACACGATCATATGTAAAACGACTGCACGAGCGGTATGTCGTACAGTAAGTAGACACTGAATAAACTTCTGAAAGAATTATTATATAAAAGCAACCGGCAACCTGACAGTTGTAGCAATGACCAACTTTAGTAGAAGCAATATCTAGTTATTCTAGAATGTTTTGCACTTCTAAAGTAATTTTTCTCTTTTAATGTTACAATTTATTCTACATTTCTAGTAAATAGCGTGAGATATACATTTTAGTATTTTTACAATTAGCAATGGACAGAAACTATTTGTCACTGCTGCCATACACAGAGAGTTATTTTTCTTTCCAAGTGACTAATATTGACTAGAATTGCTTTAATTTGGCTTCTAAAATAACTATATAGAAAAGTTCTCCAAAGACAATTCGTCGAAAACCAATTAACAGAAATTTGTAATTCACCAAATAGAAAAATCACCGAAAACGTGATAAAGTGTAAAATAAAATAATACAATAAGATTTCGGTGTTTCCCACCTCTCCAGCAACGTTAGTATTGGTATGTACCGCTATTTTCTCGCGAAATATGGCATTCTTTCATACAACAAGAGCTACCAAAAACGAACATATAACATATAACAATAATATCGGCGACTTGAAACAGAAATTGGAACGGATCACTCTAATGAATGTCGATTTATCGATGTCATTCGGTAAGAACGAAGTTTAAATAGAGCAACACATAGACGGACAACGCACGGGTTATTAAATTCATTTTCCGCATCAAATGCCTTGTAACCAAAATTTAAAAATGTGTTTTTGAGAATGGATTAAAAAGGAAACTTAAATTCGTTGGAATTTTTCTGCCAGACCTAAGCCTGGATGAGGTACTTGATTTTTTGAATATAATTCGCATTCAATTCAGTATGGACTAAGGAATTATATATACATACAATATGTCTACGAACAGACGTAACTGTGTACAAAGAAAACATTATTTATACAAGCTTTTGTTATTTTGAAGTGCTTAAAGATTATGAAAACAAGAATTGTAGTTAGAACTAAAGTAAAAGCTATTCAAGTTTAATTTAAAAATATAGTCCGTCTAGAAAGTATCCGGAAAACAAAAAGCACAGCTATAAATTTACGGTATATATTTTTATAACTTGAATGATAAAATCACAACAAATAATTCATCTCATTTACTAATACAATCTCCATTTAACTGTAAACACTTAACTAAACGTTCAGGTAATCCTGAAACGAAGTCAACGCTATATTTTTCAGTGATAGTGGTCCAGGCTTGTAAAACTGACCGAATCAAATCTTCAAATCTTCTTTATTTCGTGGTGCTGCTCGTTCTACTTTAATTTTCATTAGTCCCCATATGTTATCGATGGGACTAAGATCTGGGGAAGCTGCTGGCCATGGTATTGTTGCCAAGTTTTGTTCTAGCGTCCAAGCTTTAGTGTAGGCAGAAGTATGGCATCATGCATTATCCTGTTGAAAACGCCACCCTTCGGGATATAAAGCACGAGCCGTTTCAAGAAGAAAGCCATTAAGAATTTCACAATACTTTGCACTATTAACGGTGCCATACAGAGAGGTGTAGCGCCACGCTGAGAAATTGCTCCCCAAACCATTATTTTTGTGGGAAATTTGGAAATTTGAACGGTAACATTTTCTCTTGACAGGATTTTTAAATGATTTGGACCAAGCTGAAAACAATTTTCGTCAGATATAAAAACATCACTAAAATTATCGTCTCGAAATTGTTGGCAAAAATCTTCATTGCTTTTGTAGAGGCGGGGATTTTTTTTTCCTTGATAAGTAACCTTGTCTTCTCAGTGAAATGCGGATAGTTTCTGCACACACTCTTATTTGACGTTGATTTCCAAATCTGTTAGCCAGTTTTCGAAACCCTATGCGCGGGTTTTGTCGTCCTGAAGTCACTAAAACGTTTAGATTGCTTCCGCTAATCTTACGCGGTCTTCCGGAAACTGGTCCATGGCTCATATCTTTCCTATTTTTTATCCTCTTTATTGTCTCATATACTGCACTTTTTCCGAGTTCAGTCAATTGCACTAATTTTTTTAACATTTTGAACACCTTTTCTATACAAATATTCCACCAACTTTCTGCTTTCTACTTGCGACATTATTTCACAAATGTTAACCCTGTTGATAATCAACAATATTTGACAACTGGTGTTGTTATATGATTTTTGCCATGGCCTACAGTGGGCACAACCTACTTGATGCATTACTTTTGTCTTAGGATGTAACAAAAAAGAAATATATTAAAATTAAGAAAAATAAATTCCGAATACTTTCTGGACGGACAATACATTAAACAGAAGTGTTTTAAATCTCAGTAGAAGTTCAAATATAAAATTTGGATTTTATCCTTCCTTGTTAATACAGTGCAAGTTCTCAAGAGCGGACCCTCACGGTTCCAGCATTTTTGTCCGCTTGTAGGGTTTGTCCGCTGATGAGAAATGTAAAACAAAACAGACAAAATAATCCTTTAATATTTAATCAAAAAATTCAAAACAAAACACAGGTTTTATTTTTAAAAGTCAGATATTTTTGCCTCTTTTAATTTTTTATTTTTTCTTGTAAAAAGCAATTTAAAAAACGTGATTGTATGTTTTTCAAGTATTCAAACGCCAAAAAATCTTCTTTGGAGAAGTTCTTTAGATTTTCAATCGCTTTTAATGCATCAGTGTAGGAGTTCATCAGTAGTATCATTAGTATCTTCTTCCTGATCGTCACTGCCTTGCGTATGTTCAATCTCAATTTCGCTGCTTACTCTATCACTAAACAGTTCTTCTTTAAGCGCTTTTTCATCATCTTCTGCATCAAATTCTATATCTAAGATTGAGAATTTTTAAAAACAAGCTTTAGAATAGCAGTTTTAAATGGATTCTAGAATAATCCATTTATTTTTATTGTTTTTTAAGTTTAGCTCTCTTGGATGTGATCCAGGCTTGTCCAAAAAGGCAACATTTCTTCGCTTCTGAAAATCAATCCGTCTGTCCAGTCCAGGTCCAGAAGCTAGTCGGTCATTGTAGCTTTTGTCATCCACGCCTTTTTATTTGAGGCCTATATGGCCGACAAACTAGCAAGTCGCACATTTTTCAACGTCCGTAGTCGAGCAGCTTTCCCGATTATTAAAGGCTTTTCTTTTTGTCCAGTCATATTGGGCCAAACAGTATGGTCAATCTTACATTTTTCGCCTCTCAATATTATCAGTTTTATCAGGTAGAGTTCGAAAGTACAGACCACTTGTAAATATCTTCTGGTGTGTAAACCATTAACAGTTCGGGAAACTTTTCCAATAACTACCCCACATCTTCTTGATTAACGCTCGCTGACTCACCCGAGATCCACTTCAAATTAATGTTATTACTCTCTCTACATCATCGCAGCCACCCGCGATGCGCTAAACTTCATACTTTAATTCTGTAGCTATCTCTTTGGTTTTTATTACTGGTTCTGATATGGGAATATGCTGGCTTCTAGCACGAATGAACCACTCGAAGCATACTTCATCTATCAATTTGTGCTGGCTCTGCCTTTAATTTTATCAAAATTTTCACCTGATTGCTACTGCCTACGAATGCTTTCCTTGAGTTTTATAATTTCGGCGGACTAAGTTTTGCCTATGTTGAATCTAAAATTTTCAAGCCAAAATTATTACTTCTGTATCCGATTTATAAACTTCGGGTATATTAAGCTTTCAAGCAATACAAACAAAATTGGTGCACTTGAAAATTCACTCTTCTTTTTTTAATAAGCATTCCTTTGACTCAAGCGGTCCAGAAATATTGTTCGGTCGTGAGAGCTATCCGCTGAAAATTGTCTGCAAAAAGGACTTTCGCTGTATTTCAGTATTGGGCTTGGTTTTATATTAACAAGGTATTAACTTCAAGTACTGTCGAGATTGAAACAGTAGGAGTTTCAATAAAAATAATTATTTCTTCTTACAATTCCTACATAAAGAGTCAATCGTATATCTATCTACTATCATTTTGATAAATCTAGTAAATATGAATATAAATGAAAACAATGAAGAACAACATCCACATTTCACATTTGATCTTCTAATGACATTTAAAACGACGTTTTCTTACGCTATTCTAAAACATTGTTATTTAACCGCTATTCCTAGACACAATTTCTGTTTTCTCAATTTCTAGCCATCATGTAGATTCAATGAATATCCTGATTATTCTAAAAGATTTCTAAAACTAAGCAACACTTTTTATAATATATAATATTATTATTATATGTCCACTCGTTCAACGTCAAAGACCCTCTGACCTCTTTCTCAGCGTCTCCAGCCCCTTTCATACTCTCGGGTTCTTCCTCTGACCCGCCTGTCGCGGAAGTTAGGAGACAAGTTACCTCCCTACAGACGATTATGGTGGAGCGGATAAATAACTCGTATTCTGTCTGGCTTGTTTATATTCTGAATTTTCTGTTTTAATTTTTTAGCACTATTTTTAAATTAAATAGTTCTCGTAAAGAAATCGTCAAATTCGTTAGGAATATTCAATTTTTAGAGGTCGTCCGTAGTATCAAGGACTCAAAAATAATCCTTGAACATTTAATCAAAAAATTCAAAACAATTATTGTTATTATTGTTAAAAGTCAGATATTTTTGCCTGTTTTAATTTTTTATTTTTCCTTGTAAAAAGCAATTTTAAAAACGTGATTCTATGTTTTTCAAGTATTCAAACGCTAAAAAATCTTCTTTGGAAAAGTTCTTTAGATTTTCGATCGCTTTTAATGCATCAGTGTAGGAGTTCATCAGTAGTATTATTAGTATCTTCTTCCTGATCGTCAGTGCCTTGCGTGTGTTCAATCTCATTTTCGCTGCTTACTCCATCACTAACCAGTTCTTCTGTAAGCACGTTTTCATCATCTTCTGCATCAAATTCTATGTCTAAAATTGATAATTTTTAAAAATAAGCTTTAGAATAGCAGTTTTGAATGGATTCTAGAACAATAATAAATTAGGAGACAAGTGACCTCCCTACAGACGATCATGGTGGAACGGATAAATAACTCGTTTTTGTGTGCTTTGTTTATATTCTGAATTTTCAGTTTTAATTTTTTAGCATTATTTTTAGATTAAATATTTTTCGTAAAGAAATCGTCAAATTCGTTAGGAGTATTCAATTTTTAGAGGTTGTCCGTAGTATCAAGGACTCAAAATATCATAGAACCGTTCTTTCAGTTGAGTTCTCGCACGGCATGCATAATGCGACTTTTAGAACAACGAAGCTTAATGGTAATTTAACAAACAATCGCTATCGTGAACAAAGAGGTCAAGAGACGTTTACTTAATTTAGTTCGAACTAGCGTTGTCTTATAACTAGAGATGACCAAGGGAAGTGAAATTATTACTTTTTTGCAGCGACTAGACAGACTCGTGTCTATTCGTCTCACAAGAAAGGGTTCGTGTTGCCTACTGGTTTCCCCGAGAGTCGACAAAACGTGTTTGGCCAAGTGCTTTGTGATTCTAAGTGTTTCAATTCAACGTTAATTGTGAAAAGATTCAACTTTGATTTTTCAAAAATACGCCGGGTTTTTATTTACACGTACCCGCAGACTTTATATTGAAACTTCACAATTTGAGGTTGGTTTTCTTTTTTCAAATGAATTCTTGCAAAACGTAAATAATTGATATACATTTCAAATACATTTTTCTGTTTTGCTCCCGTTTACAACATTAAAATACATAACTTCATTCACATTTATTAAAAATAGAGGAACACTTCTCATTCGTAGTAGAGGTAATATTGCTTCCACATTTCTTAGAAAGAAAAACGATAAGGGGCGCTGTCGTAATGAGAATATAAACTTTCCAAAAAGACTCGGCCACCAGCATTACTTGTTTATCAATTATAATAACGTATTTCAGGGCGGACATTAAATGATGGTATTTACTCGACATTAAAATTTTAAGTGTTCGCGTGTCAACCGGTCCAAACGAGATCTATTAAATGGATCCGTCTGTACTATTAATTCACGGTCTTAGTAGGTGCTGTTGTGCGAGCTCTCCTTTTACGTATATACCTGGCCAATCATTATACATGCAACACGTCCATTGCGTGATATATTGTTGGCTATCACTGGAAGCCGTTGCTATTTATAGAGTGGCTCACAGAAAACGGCACCTTTCTGCTTTTGTTCCCGTTTTGTCAACGGGGGAAGTCTCATAAAAATCACCAACACAATTGTGCTAGAAACGGTAGCCCAAATACAGTTATTACGAATCGAATTTGCATATAGCTCGTGACTTTAATTATGTTCGTATGAAACGGGTTCCGTGTGTAAGGAAGTATTTCGAATAAATTCAGAAGCAGGAAAGTGCATTATCTCCCTCTTAATCTCCAAATTTCAGTTATTGCGATTGGTAATTACATATGTTGGCAATAATTTATAAATGAACCCTGTAATCTCGGGTAATTATGGAACAACTCCACACAATAGTAAATATCCAGAAGAACGTACAAAGAACATTTTTTTCGTTTGCAATGTGAATCTTTAGTACTATATTTTATGCTTTTTTGTTAAACTGTCTCCTTCAAAATCTGAAACAAACAGCTTTGATTTATTTGGTGATTTGATATTCTTTTTTCATGTGTACCTGTCATGGTTTTGGTATGCAGTATTTTTCTTTGAAAAAAAAAATTGAAATTTCCTTCTCTTACATAGAGTAAACAAGCACTTCGTAAATAATTGGAAATATTGAATTTGGAACAAGTGCATTGAATTGGACAATGTTTGTTTATGTGTGTCCAACAGGTATAAACTCGGATACAGAATAATACATTAACAAAAATATATTTTTTACTGAGTATCAATGAACAACACCGCAAAATGGAAAGTAATGACTAATTGCAACAAGCTTTATGTGTTAAAAATATCACAAATGGTGTTCCCCAATTTGGTCAAACTGCAATACGCGAATGCTTCATTAAGTTTGTCTTGCTTTGCGGTAGTGTGTAGGTGATCTTACTCCTAGGGTTTAAACGTTGGGCGTAGGAGGATATGATGTCCTCCAAACGATAAAATAAGATAATCTATCTTATTATTGATCTGATTTAGTGATAATTTACTGCATAGTCTATTACGTCGTTCTGAAAGGGACACCATGCCGTGTCTCTCTAGCAAGTCCAGCTGTCTAATAAGTCTGGGTAAGATCCGTCCAGTTTATACGACACGAACTTAAGAAACTTGCGGTGAATTCGATCAAATTGATTGCTTATAACTTACACGGAAGCCATATCAACGCTACTCTAGCTTACTAAATAGTTTTAAATAGTTGAACATCAGCAAACATGTGATACATGCATCAAGAGTCCAAGGGACCCGAACGCATTTTTGTAAATGGATACATTTGCGGCTTAAAGGTAAGATGGGTATTAAAAGAGAACATCAAATCCTTAAATTCTGTTTTTCGTTTTAGGAAAGTATAATTGACATTGTATTCCGCGATGACTGGGGAGCTGATTTCCGACATAATGCAACATTTCCAAAAGTTCAGGTTTATGTTTTTTCTATATCCTCCTGTAACAAGATCATCTTCATTGTGAGAGCTCTGCGTGTAATTTCATATCATTAGCATAAGCCAGTACTGGGCAGTTGAGACTTGCGAATAGATCATTTATGAAGAGACCGAATAAGAGAGGCCCCAAATTTGAGCTTTGTGAGATTCCTCTCTGGATGCAAAGCCGTTGAACAAAACATAACATCCACGATTACTCAGACATAATTTCAATAAACCAATAGTAGATGGAATAGAACCAAAGGACTTCAACTTGGAGAGAAGTAATATAACAATAACATCCATTTCATGTTTATCCATTATTACTAATAAATTGCGTGAAACATGTCAAGCTGGTAGCCGTAAAGCGACGAGCAATGAAGCATTGCCGATTAGAAGGCAAATGAGGTCGAGTATTACTATAAATAGAAGGGTAGAGGTTCCTTTCGTAAACTTAAAGAACAATACAACTACCAATTTTCCTCTCTCCTAACCAATTGCTTTTACAAGGAGCATTTATATTCATTACGCAACTAAAATGGATGCTCTTCAAGATATTCAGGAGAATGTGCATTGTAATACAGTTTTCTTCCAAAAAACGAATACGCACCAATGAGCTTATGTAGTTTTTGTTTGTACTTCATCTAACTCTGGAGATATCGAAGTGAGTTATTACCATTTCGGAATAATACAGCACTGATGAAGCATATGTTACTTAGTTTTCAATCATAAACAATACCAGCGTGTTTAAATTATACGAATGAAGGTTATTTAAATTTGTTTATTATTTGTGGAGAATGCAATAAAGTGATATCGAGAACATGCGATACCTTTACCACTCGGTATCCACAATAACAGCATGAATAATTTTTGGACAACATTTTCTGGACTAATGAAGTCAAATTTGCGAAAGATATTCTACTTAATCGGCACCATTCTCATTATTGGAGCAATTGAATCCCTACAGATATATAACGCAAAATTTGTCTACCAAGGGTCATGTCATGACTAACTTGGATATCTTCAAAAGTGGATCAAGTTTAAGAAAAAATTACATAAGTTACATTCTTATTGGTGGGTACTCATTATTTTGGGAGAAAATTGTGTTACAATACCCATTTTCCTAAATATCTTGAAAAGTATCAATTTTAGATTCGTTTTTTTTTTTTGTAAGAGTAATTTGATAAGAAAGAAAACCGTAGATTGTTGTATTAAAAAAAATAAGTTGCGACACCTTTTCTTTTGAAAGTTTAGTCTTAATTGTCGGACGCGCTGTATGATATTTTCGGAAATTTTATTCGCTTTTTAATCTTACCAGATACGGTTAACAGTTCTGCAGACATTCAACTTTTGAGGTTAAACACTCACAGTTATAAAGGTTTACGAGCAATTGGTCAATCTGGCAAAGATTATCAAGAAATGCAAATATTTCAAATATGGTTAGAAATAACAGCATCAAACAAAACCTTAAAATTGAACTAGGAGTTCAAAAATGCAATAAAAACTACAGGGTATTCTATTTAAATTGAGGTTGGCAACTGCTTCTGATATAACCGGATTTCATATATCGATCGATGCTATTCTCCGTGGGACATTCTGTATATAAATCAATTCATTAAAATAATTGTCTGAATAATCTTCAAATATGTATTTCGTGGTTATTTCACAATACTTCAAGAATTTCACAAGTAGTTAGCAAGATCATAAGTTCTAAGAGAAGGTTAATTAATGTCGAGCTCTTAATTAGCTTTAACTGTATCCTCTTCAGAAACATTTTAATGCAAGTTTTACTCTCGTGCTATTAAATAAATACGTATAATTTCTATGCTCATTAGCGTATTTGCATATAATTAACCTAACGTTTCCAAACTATAATATGTCGATTTTTAAATAATACAGTTATTTACAGTGAAAAAAAATAAATAGGATTTTAAAGAAAAAGACTAATTGTAACACTTGTGGATTAGTACATCCATTTTTGCGTATATTAATCTGTAGTTGAGAAGGGAGTAGATATATCGAAATAACTAGTAAAAAATTTTAATTTCTAACAATGAAAATGTAATTATTCCATCGTGAGAATGTACCATATGAAACCCAGAAAGGCGATATTATTGTAGGAAAGCTTTCGATCACCTTCCTAGATGCTTGCGTAACATTGGACAACTGAAGCGTACTCTCGCTCGACAAAGACATCGGATAAGTGGTAGTGAAGATAATGTTGTCAATGTTCTCGCCTAAGTTTAGTTTTATCCCCATTTTAGTATACGAGATATATCGAGAGATCTAGGGTTATCCCGGTAGTATGTTCATAAAATTTTCAAAGACAATAAATTCCACCCTTATCACATTGCGTCAGGTTTTGTACACATACTTAATTACTCCGCTGGCTGTTCAACATGGTACAAGAAAACCTAGAATTTTCATGTAATATTTTATGGTCAGATAAGGTTACTTTTGGTAGTACAAGTAGTGTAAATTTGCACAACGTGCACTATTGGTCGCAGATAAATACACAGTGGATGCAAGAAGTGACTATCAAAAACATTGGAATATGGAGTTGTGGAGTTGTGAAAAATAAAATTATCCAGCCATTTATATTTGAGGATACTCGATTTTAAATGTTCACGGAGACGATCTGAATCTACTTTTAGAGCATCTTTAAAAATTTGTTTAAATATGTGGTTTCAGCACAGCGATGGCTGGCCCATTTTTTGCATGCGGTTCTCGATCATCTTGAGTAACGTTTTCCCATTAGAAGGATCGACATAGGTAGTAGTGACTCGCAAATTTCCGGACCTCACTGTACTAGATTTTCGATTGTGGGGTAAAATCAAAGGCAGTTTAGTTTATTTATCAATTACTCAGCAAGATATGATCGAAAGGATTTGAAGAGCAATATATGGAATTTCAATAGCAAATATTCAATCTGCCCTATTTTCAACCCGCTGAAGAATAAACGACTGCATCCACAGTGATGACAGACAGTTTGAACATTTAAGCCGTTAGAATTGTGTCTGCATTTGTCTTTTGCTGTTTTTTTTTCTCTTAGCAAAAATTTCTTTTAATTTTTATCTTTTGATGGACTATTTATTGCCAGTTAACTTAAAAAATAGTATGTATTCAAAAACATAATGTTAATATTCGCAAAAGTTATAATTTTAAAGGAAAATAGATAGGTAACATCTGGTTTTCAGAATTCCCCTCTACTTTAAGCTTTTATCAATCATAACTCGCAATGAATATATCTTTTCATTTAAAAATTAAAAAGAACATATAAAGAAAAGAATTGCCCTCAAACGGCGCCCCTTATCGCTTGATTAGAGAAACATATGCTCTTACTGAATAATGTCTTTTAACACTCTCAAACGAATCCAAGCTCTTAGGTATCCTCTAAGACAAACTAAGCTTATCGCAAATCCCATTTGAATTTTTCGAGAAGTTATGCTTTCTCTACTTTCTCACATTAGTTGTGCCCTCTAATTGCCAATTCCGAACACTAAAATTATCATTAATAATGCTCTTAGCTACTTTTATAATTGAATTTTTTTTTGAATCCTATAGAACTTACCATTGCTGAGATATCCACCTTTAAACAGGCACCCGGTATGTTTTTGTTATCTCTGATTGATTAAATTAACTTTCATTCGTTTTAAAGTAAGAAGTATCTACATCAATATTGATACCCCGAGCTTGGGATGAAGTCGATCATCTTTTAACCAAAAATTAAAAGAAAATGCACACTCTACTGAAAGAGTCGTAAATTTTTGATCGACTTCATCCCGACTGACGGTATATGTTCAGAATTTGTTAACAACTTTGTGTGAAACGGAATGTGGACTAGTCTTTCAATTCTGTAATTCCACGGCGGAACAAAATTAATGTACGTTTGTATATAAAACGATATTGTCGAAACGTTAATTGTACGTTATTTTTAATGCCTTATCCAGAAAATGAATAGAGCCGCCATCATCAACAAAATTAATTTTCGTTTTAATTCTAATACGGTGAAAACAATATATCTGGGGGATTTACAATATATAATTTGCGCGTAATGCAAACGTAGCTTTCTATGAATTTAGCACGTCTATTAATCAATTTCGGAGCAGTTTTTTCGATTATCAACCAGTGAAGCAATGTCACCTCAAGCCTCTCCATCGATCCTACGAAAGAGGAACAATCGTAAAAGTAGATAAATGTGTCGTGATGCTACTGCTGCTTCGCTAGTATGGATACGAATGTACGTATGTATACGGAGAATCAGTAGGTTGCACTGTTGTGCTCTGTGGCGCGGCGAATTGTTACTGTTTTTGTGGACGGACGGGTTTTCGCGACTTTAAATCAGACGTCTCGTTGGCAGGTTGAGGAGAATATCGCGATTCGTCACCGTTTCGCAGTAATGAGAACGCGTTCTATTCAAGAACAATAAGAGAGGACAGTTTCGGGTGCATTCTGATCTCATTTTTATTCCTCTTTCCATTGTATGCCGCATCTCGGTTGTTTTAAAACCGTGTAAGTTGGTTCTCTTAATATAGATCGTTATGCTATACGCTCAAAAAAATAGATAACACAACCTACATAAACGCGTCTTTTTACTAATATACCTAGACTTGAGGTCTTACAATTGATTGAATCTGGACTTAATTCAATAGTTCTCTATACAACAAACTAGTGAAATAGAATCTCTTTAGAGCAAAATTCACTTAACTTTAACAACTTGACCTGTAATATGCCTCCAGGTTTGGCTATGGGGTATCTTTTTTCAGCTTTGTTGGTTGGCATATTGACGCACGAATTAAAAACTTCTTTCACAAGTACCTAGTCCGGTGATTATGAATTACATGACTTTCTCGATTATATAAACAATTTATATGGCGATGTACAATTTAAAATAAAAATCTTGATATGTACGTCCTAATTGATCTCTTTTTTAATTTTTACTACAATTTTTTTCTATGCGACCGGTTTCGGACAGAGCTCTTCTTCAGGCATCAAAAACGGAATAGTCTATGATATCAAGAAGTGATTTAAATTTTTTTAACGGGTACTTTCGTAAAGTTTTGATGTTGTTGTTAGTACAATTTGTGGAACTCTAGTCCGAGTTCCGTGTTAATATGTCAACAATCAAAGCTGTATAAAATTACCTTTTATAGATCGGCTTCTGATATCACAGACTATAAAATTTATAATACCTAAAGATAGATTCTGCCCCTTTTGCAGCTACCTGGTGAGTATTCTACTTACACAAGAAAATTTTTAGAATGAAGCGCAAGTCATCAGGCAAATTACCTCATTAAATGGTTTTGAACCCTTTTTGATAGTTATTAATTAAAATACAGAAAAAGAATTAAGAAAAGAGAAGCTTATATTGCAGAGCATGTCACCTTCCTTAACTATGGTGGAAACACATCTATAGAGAAGGAGATTAAATCCTTTAGATCGATCTTTTACATTGGCCAAATATCCCATAGACTTGCTAACATCTTCAGTAACTACATCAACTTGAGTTTTAAGACATTACACCTTCTCAAGAATTATATCCGGAACAAGAATCAAATAGATTAAATAAATAGAAGTGACGTCTATTTACTCAGTTACAGGAATTGTGATGCCAAATATGTGGGTAGGACCCTCAGACCTGCTAACGTTAGACTTAAAGAACATTCGATGTCTCCAACCTTCAGCCTTGAGTTTCTCCCACTTTGCTTCTCATTTATTAGATACTAATCATTTGACAAAAATTTAATCTTTAAAATTTTGCATTTTACTAATGGTTTACTAATGCTTTCAAATTTTTTCGATTTGTCCTAGGTTTAGACTGTTAATACACAGATGGCTTTTTGATTTATTTTACAATCTATTTAAGGTTTAAATAATCGTAAAGTATTTTCTATTACTATATTTACTGTAAAAAAAATCTTGTTCTCTACAGTTCCTTGATGTTGACTGAATAGTTTTAACGTTTTTGGATAGTTTAATTTTACGATAGTTTCTAATTGGTTTGTATTTTTACAAATCAATTGTTCTTAATTTGGTCTTCTGAAATGTGTAGTATCATTTTGTTTGCATTTAATCTTGTAGTCTCAATTTAGAATAGTAAGTACACAAAATACTATAATTTTTATTGATTTATTACAATGTTGCAAATTTTATTACATTCTTTACAATTACAATTATATATTTTAGTCTGGAGCTGATATTTATCTCCTTTTCAATTAAGTTAATATTAATAAGCTTTATTACATTTTTAATAAACCTTATTCAAATTAAACTCTGCTTAATTGTAAAAGGCAATAAATTCAGTTTTAATAGTAGTTCTTTAAAGTTACTGACACTAATTGTAAATAAATGAAATACATTGTCCAACGCATGTAGAGCAGAAGAAATGAATCGTTCACGCAACTTAGCGGAATGAAACAATGAAAGCTGTAACTCTAGTTAACGAGGGATGTAGCCGGCGATATACTTGTTAGGAGTTAGGTACACAACCAACAATTAGTCGAACAATTAAACGTTTCAATGAGAATGGAAGTTACAGTAGAACCCCAGAACAAGACCGTGAAAAATATATGAGCGCAAGCGATTGAAGATGCATGTCGCCTTCAGAAAAACCGCATCATATTGAGCAGAAGAAGAGGGGTAAGTTGGGATTTAGTGATTAGTGCGGTGTCATTGGTTCAACAATTTTTGATCCGTACATTTTTGATATTAACTGGTATATTAACTGGTGATGGTTATCTTCATTTCTATAGAACGATTTTGATAATATGTTAGATGAATTGTTTTTACAGATACGTGGTACGATGGGGAACCACCGCATAATCAAATGACGGTAAGAAATAATTAAGTGAAACATTCCTGAACTCGTAGATGGGATGAAACGCGCCGGCTGCATGACCTCCTCGATCTTTCAAGCAAGAAAGTCAGTTTCAAAAAGATGTAACATTTTTTAAACATATTTAGTCTTAAATACTTTACTTACTCGTTCCTAGTTTCTTCATTTATCGTTTCTAAAGATATTCATTGAAGATAATGAATAATGTAAAAGCTGCATTGGTTGAAGTGATTATTATTTTGCAGCACTTAATAAGCACATATGAATAATAAATGGCGAAAATAAACAGATAAATCTAGTTTACATTTCAGTATAAAGCGAATGGATTTATGTAAAGCATCACATACTAAGTTATTTCAATAATGAGAAAGATTCTTTGAAAATGTTCACAATATTATTAGTTATAACGTTACTTTTCAAGAAAATAATCGCGTTCGTCCTTATAGTGCAAATATGCGTATTACTGCAGGAACTAGCATAAATCATATTCTATACAATTCATCCATCACTTCAATTTAATTAATGCAACGGCGGTCATATTCTATCCCACCCAGCATAGAACAGATAATGAATGAATCCACGGAATAGATAAAATTTAACCCCTTTGGCAATTATAAAATATGAGTGTGAAACAAAGTAATGGAAACAAAAAATAAAATAATTGACAAGAAAAAGATGATATAATAGAAGCGTAAATCATCAAGACCAGCAGGATGAAGTGTTTGGAGAGAAAGCGGGGCACGTTCGATTCTTTGTTTTGTATTGTGGTTATAGACGTTCCTTCTATTGTTAGTTACGTTTTCGCATCTCTCTGTTATTCTGATAATGTTACTACGTTGCTCTATTTTTTGTTATAGGAATATGAATTTTTTAGAGCTTTCAAATACCAAACAGAGAAGAAGCACAGGATTTTTGTTCACCGTGTTCCTGCACTAGCATTGTTATCCTGCACTGTTTTCTTTTTATAAGCATATTAAGCTTTTTGAATCTTTGTTATTGCTTAATATAAAGCCGATAAACAGCAGCTTGCAGTTGCATTCGTCTATTTATGTAATCGTTCGTTTTACGTACACGTTTCGAAAACGTGAATAAAGGCAACAAAACCGGCAGACAGCTCGGAAGAAGAACGAGAGTGAAAAAGTACAGGAAAGGACAACAGAGACACGCGAAACAGAAGACGACAGAACGGCGCATTCGAGAGGAACACGTTTGCATTTAAGATTTGTATAACGGTCTTTAGATCGCGGAGCGAAGGCCAGCGAGAAAAAAAGAAAAGTCGTAAGGATGGCAAAGGGAACAATGTAAATGCTATTATTGTAACGTCGAGCCATTTTACTATATTCAGAAACTTAATATTCCGTTTTCAAACTTTGGTTGTAGTGATCTGAATCTTTGTTTTCCAACCTCTTCCAAAACAACATTTGTTATAGGAATTCCAAAATGTTGTAAAAGTAGTCTGTGCACAACTACATATAATTTTTTTTGAAAAACAATGATAAGATATGTTTACAGAGACATGGTGGCATAATTTACTTCACCATCTATAAATGTTTTCAATGTAGAAAGCATACTAGCATTATTGCAAAATATAGATGTAGCCATTTTCTACACCACCAAATTGGCAGAAAAAAACATCACCTCGTGAAACACATTTCTCCCAAACTTCTAGCTTATCTGTTATTTTATGTACTAGCTTTTGGTTTGGGTATGCAGGGTTTTCTACGCAACACGTTTATTAAAAGTTTTCCCAGTTAGAATCTTAGCCTAGTTCGGAAAATTTGTAGCGGACAATAATAATATCTTCAGACTCACATTACTTCCGGTTAACAATATGAGCAATTTCTGCCATTAATATATTAACTGAGAGCTCGTCAATGATGTCAAAAAAAAAGTAATGCAGTTTAATCGTGTCTACCTTATTGTACTAAATCAGCTTAATTCCAAAAATAACTCAATGCAAGTAGCAGACGTTCCTGCTGGGTTTAAGAATAATTCATTTTGTTTCAGTTAAAAAAAAGATATTTCATCATCAGATAGACTGCGTTAGCTATGGAAATTATATTATGAAAGGCAAGAAATTTTACTTTACTGCTATCTAGATAGCGCTGTTGTTAAAAAATGCAATATTTTAAATTTGTTAAAAAAAATAGATAATTTAATAATTATAAAAAGCGTAAAAAATACAAAAGGTAGACAATTTCAATGCTGATTTTTAGAAGGCGGGCGATTTGTAATTCACTAGCAAAGAATTTCCGGGTGCAATATATGTACGGATCAAAAGATCTTCAATATAGGCCTTTAATCGAACTCCATGCAATAAACTTTTAAAAGACCTAGATTACCATCGTGTTTCAGTCGTTTTCTGAAAATTCATCCTGGATGGAAGGGTACGATGAGAGTTACGCAAATTTTTGAAATTAGAAACATAGAGATTGTTATTTAGGCTTTCGGTTAGAAAAAGAGAAAAAAAAAACATTTTAGTGTATTTTGGAAAATTAGAGGGTAAAATTGGTGATGTCGGAATTCTAAAATATTTAAATCAATAACTGGAAAAAGTTCCAATTAAAAAAAACACATATTTCATCATTTACCGAAAACCAATCCTCAAGAGGATAAATTGGAGATGGACAGGTTCCGAAATTCGATAGTATTTCTTTATTTCTAAGTATAAGCCCTAATGCCAAGTTTCATCTTTGTAAATTGAAAAATTACGAGACTCCCAAACGAGCCTACCCTATTTTACACTTTAAAGGGATAAATTTCCCAAAAATTATTACGCGTCCACACACAAGAGGAACCTATTGTCCAAATTACGTGTTTGAGATTTCAATAGTTTCAGCTCGTGATGAGTCAATCAATCAGAGCTTCTCTCTTTATAAAATGAATATAGGTGGTCATGAACATTCTAATGTTTTCATAATTTCAGATGAAGAATTCACCGTGACAGATAATGAAGTTGAAAATATGACAAAAATTATGATGTGAAATAAATAAATATTGTATTAAATTAAGTGTAGAAAATAGAAAATCCGAATATTTGTTTTTAGAATTATGCATTTAGTCAGAAGCCTCCATGTCTGCCACAATTTTTATATTTTTCGATATAAAAAGTATCTAGTTCCGGAAAAATATAAAAGTTGGCGGCATAAATAGAAGTAACACGAGTCTAAAAATCATTTATTATAACCTAGCGGATGCTCTTATTAACTGCTACAAATTTTCAGAATTAGACAAAGATGCTGACTGTGACAACTTTTAATTAGGGGGTTACATGGAAAACCTGTATATATGTCTGTTGTTTTGGGAATGTGGATCCAGGGCTGGAGCAGTTAATTTGAATTCCTTTTATCGTGGATGAAAGAAAATCTTTAACTAATTTTATGAATATTAATTTATTTCAAGATGCGTTACTGGGCCAATATAATAACAGTAACAATAAGCATTTATTGTCCAGTTATATTTAAGAATTTGCATAAAATTTATTTTTAGTTTTACTTAAAAAAAGGTATGAATGCTAGTAATCTAATCCTAACTCAAACATCATGTGCATAATAAATTGGATTTAAATTTCTTGTTTCTTAATGGAGCAAATGCAATGAATAAAATAGGGCCGTTACAGCAGTGCTAGAGATCCTGCTTCTCTCTATGGGAGCGTCAACAGTTGAGTGTTCGAGTTCCAATCAGGAATAAGTGCCTGCTAGCAAATGAAAACAAACGAAACAAAGTCAGCTGCTTTGTTTGTGCTAAACAATTGATTGGAGCGAATGAAAAATAAACCGTTTCTACTTTTTTATTACATTTTTCTTACATGTTGGCTATGCTGTGGTATTAGACAAGTTTCTTGTGAGAATTAATAAGTACCATAATGAGTAATCAATAACATGGGTACCTAGGAGTATAACATTCACCAAGTTTTGTTTAGAAGCTGTCCGAAATAGGTATTTGTGAAAATATCAATAGATGTTTAATACTAATTCTATCAACTATGGAGGTACTGAAAAAAATTTCGGCAATAACAAAACTGAATTCAAAAAGTTTACCGGATTACAATTGCTTGAAACGTCAAGCACTTGTAATGTAGCAAACATTCAAATTTTTCAAAAATGGCCGAAAAGGCACTAGGAATGCATGCAGGAATGCTAGGAATCATGTTGTTGAACCTACAAAATGAATTGCATCATCAAAATTATTCAATCAGAAATTTTTCGCATTAGTGAACCCGAACGTTTATGCCCCATTGCGTTCCGGGGAGTATAAATATCTGTAATTTTCCCAAAATAAATTAGTTTTCTTTTGATAAGCGAAGAGTAAGCAAGTGCCAAGATGTTCGAGATTTTACCGGTGATGGTGTACCAATTAGCCGAAACAGGCTTTACAATATTGCCAGCGGAGATAATCGCAAGGATTTTGAGGTAAACGCCTTTGATTTTTCACATATCACTTTGTATATCGCATTTGTACCAACGATGCTTTTTGTTTCAGATACCTAGATTCCGAATCGCTGCTAAACGCGGTGAAGACGTACAAGCTATGCAAAGATGTCAGCTTAGAAGACCCTATATTACGACGAAGGCTGAGGACGTTGCTGAAGCAAAAGAAGAAATTGGATGTCGAAGGATTAATCCAGCCTTAGGGGTAATGATAACTAGGAGGGAACCAGGGAAGATATTCGGTAAGAATTTGGAGAAGAATATTTCAGTACGCGTTTTTACGAACCCAGAGTGTCCTGCAGATATTCAAAAGGAGTTCTTGAGATACGGAAAGGGAAAGGACGAAAACAACGCAGTAGCATTGCCAGCAAGTAAGAGATGCAATTATAGATTGTAAAATTTCTTTTAATGTTTTGCATAATAAACCTATGATATGTTTATATAATGAATGTATTTAAATTTGTAGCTTTAGTTTAGTCATCTGTAACCATGGTTAAAGTGTACTATAGATTTATAGTGACCAAATTCATTATGAAACCGGCCGTCATAACAAAGTTTTTAAATAACAGATCCAACTAGAAGATTTCTCTGTAACTTCTCGATTGTTAATTAGATAATCTCTGCGAGTTGTTTATATTGAAGAATGGAAACAAAAAAGAATTTTTCTTCACAAAATTCGTATCTATTTGATGATTAATTGAAGATTGCGACTGCTTTCGTGTGTCACCTTCAGGGAGAATTCTTTATTCAATTGTATAATACATTTTTGGAGTTTACACAATAAAAACTTGTACTGATAAAGAAGTGCATTGTTAAAATTAATAAAAGTGTTAAAATGAACACCGGTGTTCAAGTTATGAAATTTCAGATTCAAGTAGTGAGTCCATTGTCGTGAAGTTCATTTTGGTAGCTAAACTAGAAAGGAAATCGAAAGCAAAGTGATGCGATTGCATACTTACAATCGCAAGTTAGTCGAGTTAATTTCACTAAATTAACTCAAAAGCTGATTAATTTATTTTAATCGTTCCTAGCCTTTATGTAAATAACAAAATGAACGTAGTAGTTGGAAATTAATAGAGTAATTAAATTAATAAACTAAGCAATAAATGTCATTTAGTATAAATTAATGGATATTCTTGTATGCGTTACTTACATTCCATAATTTATATCACTTACATGAGCACTTATCCTATTTGATATATGACGCTCTATAAATAGGTATGGGACTATAGTTAAGAAAACTAAAAGGAAATGGAATTGATTAAATGTTTATATGCCATTATAGCAACAAGAAATAATTTCTAATAGATATAATTAACTTTTTTGTAAAGTGCAAATCAAGCTTTCAAGTATGGACTTATATATATTTAAATGCGTGTATCTGAAAGTGATTCTATTTATTTATCTAAATGCTGAAATATTCATCATTTGATTTCATGTAACTTAAAGGAATCTCAAATTAGTTACGTACGTCAAGCAATAATATAATTTCTTAATACATCTTCCGCATAACACACAAGGTTAATTATTTTAAAGATTACAAGAGCGCATACTATAAACTCATTTTGAATATTAACCGAAATAGCCATCGCGTTAGTTACGTTCGGCTAATGGATAAACTTCGCCACTTTCCGTGCGTTTCACAGGCGCCGGCATGGGAGGGGTCGTTCGGGTAAGTGATTCGTAATATATGCGCAAATTTATACTTCACGTATTAGACTGTGCAATGGAGTGGGGATGCGAAACGACCTTGTTATCGATGTAAGTATAGAAGTAGAGAGATTTATTCTAGCTGGAAGAATAAAATGTGCCTTCAATTTTCTGATATTAAAGTGTTATGCATAAACAAACGAAAAATAAGAATAGTACATATTATAGCAGCGTTGTATGTATAAATAAAATCGATAATGTATGAAGTCAGTGATTTCAGAGTTTTATTGCGTGTGTGAGTTGGAGTACACGACAAAGAAAAAAACTCTTGCCGTTTTAAGCGTCTTCAGTGAATTGACATACTGGAAAAGTTCGCCTTTAATTTTATTTTCTCAATGTTTACGCACGGATGGTACACACCTTTGTCAACATTGTCTGGCTCGGTAATGTAGGATTGGCGTACTTCTTCCAAAATAAAATAAATGATCCGTTACTTAACAAAGTAAACGGCAGATTATACACAATCATGGTTATACATAAATCATGTATAAACCGTTCCCGATATATACCTGTTTTGTTATTATTGTGCTTTGCACTTTCCACGTGGCCTTGGCAATGTGTTTTCGACCAACACATTAGGGATCTATCGCAAACTAAATATTTTATTTTTGGGCCTTGGTATATGAAATCCGCGAAATCTTTAATGAACTCATTCACTTTATCTGACAATGGTCGTTTCCTTGATCCACTTATTAACAATATTTTATTACGTATAACGTGTATGTAGCACTTCGCAACGCTCACGTGCATTCTAACCAGTCGGCAAACACATACTGGATGCACTACTAAGATCGCTAGCGCATATAATACGAATCACACACCCGAACGATCGCTCCCATACAGACGCCTGTGAAGCGCACGGAAAGTGCCGAGCTTTACTAATGAGTCTTTTTAGTAAGTGTGACATGCTAATCTAATTCACAAGCCAGCCAATATTAGTAGAAAAGGATTCCCCAACTACTAAGTGAGACAGATGATATTAGTTATATAAATTACGACAATTAATTTTTTTAATAATTTTTTTAAGCAACATGCTCGTATATAGCTTTATACATACAAAATTTCCTATTGTTTAACAATTGAGAATAAGGTAAACCGTCAGTCCAGAGCATAGACTCATGTTAAGCTACTAGCACGAGAAAAACAACCTTTCATTTCTACAAGAAAGCTTTCTTTGATTGGCGGGTTACAGAGATATATACAATTTATAATATTAAAAAACGTGATACTTTTCGGTTTACATGAAAGCTAGCAATATCGGCGTACGCTTTATGTACCCAATACGTCAGATGGGCCTACTGTTAGAGGATAACATTATTTTCAATCTTTGCCCTAGCAAATTTTCTAAACCAGAAAGTGGCGAACTTTAATGATGATTGTAGAATTAGAAATAGAGATTGTAGAATTGTGCCTATTGTGCCGATCAAAATTCCCAGATAATGTATTACACATCATACGCTCTTTCCGCATCTTTGAAAAAATATTTATGAATACACGTACACCCTGCGTTTTATTAAATTTTTTGTTTTTTCATCCAAAGATAAGGGTTCCATATATCTATTTCTAGCAGATTTCGAGGAAAATAAATGTAGTCCGCCCCAAACAAACGTTCTTTCCAACAGGACTCACCGAATATAGCAAATGATTTTACTGAGTTGTGTAAAAAATCTTACATGTTTATGGAAAATTAATTCTTTGGAAGATCGCGTGCATCGCGATAAAAAAATGTATATGTTAGCTTACGGTTACTACCGCCGCCACTGCCAACGTAACATTCTCATTCATGGTTTACGACAAACTGAACACATGTAGTATGTGAATAAATCTGTTCTCCGTCCTTTCCTGTGCAAAGGACGTGTGTCTGTAGCGGTATTTTTTTTTTAAATACTTTCACCTAGACCATACCTTTCAATATTTATGGTAGAAGATAACATTATTTTAACATTGTGCGAATAAAATACATGTAGTGTTAAATGAAGAAACAATTGTCTACCGTTTCGTGGATACATGCGCAACAAAGGAATCCGAAGACAACTCTAACCACCGAGCAGAGAATATACAACAGAAGTCAGTTGCCGATCGTCCTCGTCGTCAGCACATAGTTAACTTGATTTAACTGAATAAAGCCTTTCGATCTCCGAAATGAACTCGTTACCTGCTGCCACCGTCACCGCCACGGTTACAACCGCTTGAAATACACATTCGAAGCAAAATGATTTTGCATGACAGATAAAACAAAGGTACTACCATCCTTTCTCTCTCGCCCAGCCGTACACGTAGTTTCAGTTTGGAATCAATTCACTCACGACTAGGCATATATTCTTTGCATGTACGCGTTGTCTCTTCGAATGCTGAAGATACGGTTTACCAGCAAGACACGATCTATGTGCTATATGATGGCGGACTAACCGGAAAGAAGACTTTAATGTTGCGTTAATTACATATCAGTGGCGAAAGAAAATTGTACTTGTACACGCACGTTTGCTTGATAACGCGCGGAATAAAATTGACTTAAATAGAATGGAGTTTTAATTTATTGCGAAACTAACTTGTAGGATCTTCAAACGGCATGTATCGTTCAATATTTTTCTTAAACTGCGAATATGTCACGCTAACATGTGCTGCTAGCGCATAAGTGTTGTATTAGTGATGTTAATCGCTACCGGCCAACTGTTACAAGTATTCGCATTTCATTCAAGCACTTTTTTACACAAGAATGAGATGTACTGCAACGTAATGCCCGATATATAAGCAACCTGATGAAAAGGAAAACTTGGTAGTAGACTAACATATACTTGAAGGGCAAATTAAACAACAGTTATTACACGAGAAAAATATATGATTATCACAACTAGAATAGTAGTAGATAATAATCTATATACTATATACTACGCTATTAGTATTCTATCGAACCCGCATAGAACGATCATTCCACCCCATGAATAGACGAAATAATGGGCAAGAAAGAGATAATAAGCATATTGATATGTTCTAATAGGTGAATGCTTTCAATGCTTTTTAAAGAAAATGATTTTAATTTACTTAGTAGGGTAAGTACACTGTGTTTGCGTTAGTTTTTACTTCTTAAAATTCTGTTTCTCTTCCCCTTTTCGTTAATGTTCCAAACTTCTTTTTTCCAAATGTTCTCGGGTTGTTTTCTTTTGCTTCATGAATTAGTGTTCTTGTTTATTCTTTCAGAATACTTCTTCAATAGCTTGTAACAATTTTAATTGAATATAATACTTTTTTGTCGATTATTTTGTCTAGGTCTGTATTCTCTTGAACTATTAGAATTTTGTGAAATCTAATGGTGATTGCGATTTTGTTGTATTATTTTTGTTTTCTCTTGGCTGCGTAAAGTTCTATGATAATTTGGTATATAATAATGCTTTACTATGCTTGTAAAACTTGTACAAATCATCATATTGCCTTAAAGCTTTGCAAAAATCTTTAAATGCATCTTTTGGATAAATATATTTGATTCAACGTACTTTTTCTGTCTTCCGTGAAATCTCAAAAATCGCTTCGTATCGTTGACAGGTTGATAATCATGCTATTGATCTCAAAAATTTAAAGAAACCATGAACAAAGATGCTTTAAAGCCTAACTACCAATTTAAACGTTCGAAACTAATTTTGAATTTTGAAGAATGGATGACTTTGATTTAAGAAATGGAGGATGTATGTACATATATTCAATGAAAATTCCCAAAAAATTTTTTTTTTCTTGGATGTGATGATTAGGGCTCAATAAATGTGAAATGCAGAATATAGTACCCAATTAGTATTCCATCGACCCCGCGTAGTGTGACTGTTTGCCACGATAATGAGCAAAAAATGCAGAATAAGCACATGTTCGGTAAGAATTCCTTTTAAGAAAATTTAATGCGCGAAAGAATTAAAAATTACACGAAAACCAAGGTGAAAAAATCAAAGATCGATATGGTTAACTATAGATGAAACTGTAGACATGAAAAAAAATCCATACTTTCTATCCTAGCACAATGAATTCGGGACTGGTACAACCTTATTTAATACCCTTAAAAACCTGCGACAATGTATTACGTTACTAGGTTACAACAAAATTATAATTATGCTGCTTTCAATAAATTCAGAGACTACTTTAACCACGCCAACATTACATCGTTAGATGTTGAACGTTTATTTTCTGCGAATATAACAGATATCTACAACGCGATGGACGAATCTCAAAGAAAAAATCGCTGAAACGTATGTAACGCTCCAGCCACGTCTATGCGGATTTTCTTTAGACATGTAAGCACATTGTTTAAGTTGTTGACTAGATTAGATCTAGGATTTCGTAAGTTCTATTAAATTACTCTGAGTAGGCTGCTGTATTGACGCCACTGCTAGGGAAACCAAGTTGTGGTCTCTAGCTCGTTTAGTGAACTATGTAAGGAAGTTGTATTACAGTATCTGAGCATTATTCCGCTAGAAATATAGTATGATTATAACTAGGCATATAATAAACGTTAAACACCAGAACATTGTACGAAACAGTATGATTTGTATTTAATTACCCAACGTTGCGGTTGGACATAATATTATCAGTTGAAGAAAGTGTTTACTATTAATTTCGGTGTTTACGAAGTAAATGTCGAGCTTAGTTGTTGCGTACATGTATGTAAAGCAACAATATATGCATGATGCGCACCTATCATCATCTTTCATTGAACGGCGATTCCAGTCTGGTAAACGATAATTGTATTCTAGTACTTAAATAAAAAGTAGTTAAAACGACTCGACCATAGCATAAATATTGTCTGCATGGTAGTTTTATGTATTACTGCGTCATTTTCTTAGCAATCTACATCTTTTCTTCGAGGTAGATCTAAATTAATGACTATCTTCAATTTAATTTTTAGATATCGTTATGCTTTACCTGTTTATTATTGTGAGTTTCTATTACTCCTAACTTTAGATTTTATGGATGTGTTAGCTAGTTTCTTTCTCCAGCTATATCTGAACGTAATCTAAGAACTTTGTTATTTTTACAACTCAAAGAATTTAAAGCTATGTAAACTCTATAAGTACGTAGATGTTATCCTGTGTTTCATTATTGAATATTTGCTTTGTATATTTTATCCTACACTAAGTGTTTTTGAAGATTTGGTGAAAGTTTTGCATAAACCTAATTCTTCAACTGTAGCATATATTGAAGTAAACACATATTAAAGGGTGATTCAATCTGAGGTCTATCGACGAATCAATGATTCGTTAGCATCATAGGTGCAAGTAACATCAGCTGGAAACATTGTAGGAGAAGAAATTAAGAATGAGGTGTCAACCGCATGATTTGAATTCTACATACAGCAATTCACTGAATTTTAACAAAAGATCTAGTTGACACATGAAACGTCACCACGAACAGTCGTACATTTGTGAATTCCGGGTTGGAGAACAAACAAATTAGCGATTTTTACAAGATGGATCATGTTTAACAGTGAATCTTAATAAGCAACATTGTCGAATCAGGGCTAGTGAAACTCAACAGATCATTGCGTCCACAAAGTGCTTATTATGCGTATTTCGGGCTGGCGGAGTTGTTAGGCCATATTTTCTCGAAATTTAAAAAGGCCTAAATGGATGACTTGGCTCTGAATAATATAACTTGACGTACCATACGGCCTCAATAAAAAAGCTCTGTAGTTCTATTCAATGCCGTTCGGTCGTGGTTAGCTGATTACGATGTGTTCGGCTATATTCGGTACTATTTAGTCCCCTTCGAGGACGTTCACCTACATTCAATTTTATTAGATTCCAGTCTGTTCGATTCCATTCGACTACGTTCAACGATATTCGGTTTTGCCTGGTTCTGTTCGATTGTGTTCAGCTATATTTGGTTCTGTTTGGTTTAATTCGGCTGAGTTGGGCTGTAGTCGGTTTTATTTTATTTCATTTGGCTACGTTCGGCTATATTCGATTCTGTGCAATTATGCTCACCTCCAATCGGTCCCGTTGACTCCTTGATTGCGGGCCTCGCTTGATTTCGAATTTTAGACTACGGTTGTGAAGGCCTACACCAAATCACATGTAGACTCCGTTATGCGATAAGAAACTAAATGCAAAATTGAAAAAACAGCGCCAATATGTTACACCCATAATTAACTAAACTTTATTTAACAAAAAAGAACCACAGGTATGTGGAAAACGGCTCCCATCTGCTAAAAGTTAGAACCAACTATGTACACAGCAAAGTTAGGAGAATCTCACATAATTATTTGCCGTCAGCGCGCGAGAAGATTGAGAATTACGTAAAAACCGCAGTAAAAAATGAACGGTTGTGGCTAACTATAGATGAAACTGCAGACATTAAGAAAAATTCCGTAGTATCGATGGTAGCACGAACGATGACCTTGAAAGGACCGTTACGACCTTATTTGCTAGCCGATAAAAGACAGCAGAGATATACTGGTGAAGCGGTTCTTAATGTATTTAGTTAGAACACTGGACAACTTTGAATTTTCACCAAAGCAAGTGTTAATGATGGTTACCGATGCTGCCGCGGTGATGCTGCACACTGGTCAATTATTCAAAGCTATTTAACAGAATTTGCTGCACATAACATGTCTGCGTCATGCTTTACACCTTGTAGCAGACGTTATACGAAAATGTTATCCCGATGTGGATCAACTAATAGCACAGACGAAAGCGGTTTTTCTTAATTCACCGAAACGTATTCGTCTATTTCGTTCAGTGAGAGAGAATTGGGTGCGGCGGTTCCGGTATGTCAGGAACCGCCGCACCCAATTCTGCCACGATGGGGTACATAATTAGAAGCAGCATTCTATTATTTTAAACAAAGATCAAATTTGTGATTTTACACCTGGACGCACGCTAAAGAAGCAACTGCAATAAAGCTAAGTCAAATGCAATTCTAAAATGCTCAAGTTGCAGCAGATTTAAAAACTATTAATGACAATTACGTTCCAGTAACCGACGCAATTAAAAAATTGCAAAACACTTCGTTGTCCTTACGGGGTTCGTGTGAAATTGTTGACCACGTACAAAGAGTGCTACATATCTTAGATGACGAAAAACGTGTTTCAGTCAAAGAAAAATTTAATACTATATTACGTAAAAATGTCGATTTTTCTAGATTACCCCATTTCTTTTATAATAATGTTGCGGAAGATCCGTTATACAAATTCAAAGACCGCTTTAACTACGCGAACATTATTCGCTAGATGTAGAATAATTTTTTTCTGCGTATAAGCAGATATATACGCCGCAACAGACGGGTCTCAAAGAAACCATTGTAGACACGTCCGCTATGATACAGGTGTTGAAGGCCTCACTTCCGGATTTCTTTTCAGCCATCTAAGCATATTCGGTAAATTATTTACTATATCATGTTTGCGTTTTCATAAATTCTCTTGTTTTTTGTTCTAAATAACGCGCTCGTTTATTTCGATTAACCCAACGCAATGACGCTACTGCTAGGCAATCGACTTGTTGCGCTCTAGTTATGAGTTTTGTTCAAAAACAATATTTTGCATCTTCTGTATTTATAATTCATTAACGACTGAATATATTTTGGTTTTTATTATATACAACGGTAAATATTCTATTTGTGCATTGAATATAAAATTCAGGAATAATACAAAAATTAAATTCTTTTCTTAAATATCACTTACGAATGAATAGTAATATCAGCATTCTTTTAACCCTGCTTTGCAATTTATATAATTTGAGATGGAGCTCTAAAGCGTAGTATTGAAAATTTACAATATTACTTTCTTGCGAGAATAAAAATAGATGCATGTCATTTTGCTTACAGCATAACATTGTACCTGCTAATAAGAAATATTTACACTGGTACAAATAATAATTTCGACTAAATTAGTCCGTAATTATTAGGCGCTGAATTTACAACTCCACCACATATAAACACACTCAACTTATGAGCAGCGTTAAGTGACCGACCGGTCACTAAACTGCACTCAATAAACAGAATATGACAAGATGTTCGTTTAACAGCAGATTTACACCTTATTAAAACGGTTTCTTATTAAAGGCTGAATTTTAAAATCTCATGTAGATTTGATTACATGGAGTGACATGTTTTCGCCCGTTCTACGAACATCTTAAGAGCACATACCTGCATATATTTATATTTTCATTATGAGTCAGAGCTAGAAAAGCATTAAATTGTTATTATTTGTTACAATTTTCTGTATTACTTGTACATATCGAGTGGGATAAAGGATTCCACACAATAAAGTACAGCACACTGTAATGTGCATTATTGATTAATTGCAAAGGATGAATTATTTACGTAACTTTTTAGAAAATGCGAATGTTATGATTCTAAAATACAGTGAACACTCTAATGTTATAAAGTACTTTATATACGGAAATAGGTGCCATTAGCTGCGCTCCGACGTTTGGTTAGTTACGTTCCTTTCCAATGGATAAATCTCTGGGAGAGGCTAATATCACAGTAAGGGTAGGAAAGAAATGCTCTCAGGGAGGTGTATTGTCACCTCGTCTATGGGCGTCTCTCGCCAACGACTAAATGACAAAGCTGCCCAAATACAACCTGACGAGAGTAGTATGATTCAACTTTACCGGGGTATTATCAGAAAAAAACAAAATGCATTAAATACAGTAAACAGCTGAAACGCATAATTCAAGGCTTACGGTCAACTATGCTAAGAAGAGTGGAGATTTTATTTCTCAATGAAACGAAATATTTTGGGGTATAGACTTACATAGAACTCTTACGTCAATAAAACCATCAACAAATCTATTATTGCCTTAGGCAGATGTGGAAGGTTGTGTGGAAAAACTGTAGTTATATATGAGGGTCATGATACCAATGATAACATATGACTCGGTGATACGGTGGACGAAGACATTGCAGGTAGAGGCAATATGACATAAAAGCACTAGCATGCATGTGCACCACGGGGCCTATAAAAACCAAGCCTACAACTGCTCTGCAAGTCATTTTTAACCCTGGAACCACTACATGCACACATTAAGGGGGGAGGGGGGGGGGCAAACTAATAAGCTACAGACTAAGGAATGGTTAATCTCTTACAATTAGATCGCATGGTGCAGATCATCAGAAACTGTTACAGGAACTCAAGGCGGGGGCGATAACAAGCAGGCCCAATGACGCCATCAGTCCCAAATACAGCTTCGATAAGAAGTATAAAATTGCCTTCTGTGATCCAAAGAGCTCCTTACTAAACAACGTAATCAAATTTAATTATGAACTTAGCTTCGGCGCTTACGAAACTAATTATACGAAAATGAATACAAATTTGCTAAATAGAGCCACGCCCCATTCAACTCTTATTGATTTATTAGAGCAAAGCAGACAAATATTTTACGATTCATGCTACACAGACAAGAAACTTTTTCTCCATATATTTCGCGTGCTTTACTTTTAAGGTATATAGGCGGCAAAAGTAGATGGGTGTAGGTATCTTTTTAAGAGTACCGATAGAACGAGGCTTGTACGGTGCGGTGTGTGCCGATGCTTTTATGTTATTTGTCATACCATCATTCCATTATTATGTAATAAACAAAAAAAATAAGCTACATAATCATTGCAACCTGGTGTGTATAGAAAACAATGTTGCCGCTTTTTCTTAGCCAACTTTGTACAGCAATAAAAATAGGTTACTAAAACGTTTATTGCTGCGTACTAATATTTTTCAGACTAAAGTAACATCCACGTGGCATCATTGGATTCATTTTTCGATCACCTTTCTAAAAACGTAAAAATATACAGGATGTTCTATTAAAAATAAGAAAGGTACTTCCGGAGATATCGAAAATATCGTCAACACCAAAAGTTAGTTCACAGAAAATTGACCCTGAAACGCTGGCTTCCATTGTTCAAGAGTTAGTATGAGATGGACTTACTGTATAAATTCCGCGTTCTTTCAAATTACCCGATTCCATGAAAATTGAACTTTAAAATACTTTTAACCGCTAAATTCACAAATTAAACCACTTTTGAATGCAATTCACTTCTAAACACATCTGTCTTCAGTAGCTGTTTAAAAAAAAGAAAAAAAAATAACCCGGTAGAATTAGCCTTCTTTCAGTAGGAGTACTGTAAATTTATTATTCCTTATGGTCAGCTTTATGTAAATTTGATTGAAATTTGATGCACTGAGAAGGATTAACGTTTCGCATCAGACGAAAAATATTAAATTCCACGAGCTAATAAATATCAAAGATATCCGTTACTCCCATAAAAATTTGCAATTGCGAACATGCTATACACGTAAAAGTCTCCTGAAAACGATGGATTATGACTTTTGTCAGATGGGTATCTCTATATAAACATAAAAAATTATTTAAATCTAGATACACTCCCAAAGATATATGTATGTAGTATGTACATACATATATGGATGAAATATGAAATGTTGTCCCAATTATCTTCAATGGTAATTGGACGGCTTTCTTAAAACAATTAATTAGTACGAAATGTCGAACTTATTTTAATAAAAGCTTACGTGACACAAATAAAAGAAAGAAATTACATAAAACAGTAGACGGCTGACAGACGCATAATGCTAAAAATTATTGAATCTATTAATAGAGAAACTGCTCAACCATCTATAAATAATGCAGTGTAAGCAAAATGCTAAATTACTATAAGCGCTTACCGTACAAACAGTAGTGCAATCATATTTTCTTTTTTACTTTGTGGAATTGTAGAGCGTGACACCTAAGATACTTGGTTTTGCCTGTTTGAATCTGGTTTCAAATGGTAGAAGCCACAACGATTTAACAGAAAAGAAATAACTCATAATTTATACCATCACTTTTCTGCTTTACTGAGATTCTAATTAAAACCAATAATTGTTATATTGAGGTAGTTCGAGCTATAAAAACTAAACTCAAAGCTATAAAAATTGAAATGATTCTGAAATTTATCGTAAACTAGTTTATATGAATAGTTACATGTGTTTACGCACAGACCAGACAGCACCTTATCGATGCTCCAATAACTACTTCATCGGTCATGGAAGGTAAACCTTTATCTTTGACGTTCTTGAAAACGTAACAAAATAGCGATATTATTCATGTTAATTGTGTAAATAATATACTTTTGCTTTTTTCTTAAATTTCGAAATAATTTGGATCGTGGTGTCCTTTTGCGTATCCTTGATGGACAAGCTCAGTTCCGTGACATTTTTACAAACTTGTTGCTATTCGGTTCTAGAGTTTGATTACTTACCCACAATTGGAAGCTTCAGAAGGAGCATCTTGAGAGACGTGTCACTTAGAATGTTTTCCCTTGCAATAATATAACTAATGTTTTAAAATAAAAACATAAGAATATTGCCCATAAGCTGAATTTTTTTTAAAAACAAACAATGGAAGTTTCTTTTGTGTATCTGTATTGAATGGCAATAAAGTGGATACCTTTTCACTTTTAATTTGCTTCATTTCGCTAATCATTGGTCAAATTCAAGTTATCTTTGTTATAATAATGTTGTTAAAGCTATACCCTGTCTATTTGTAAACAGAAAATGTGATCAAAAGCAATTTTTTTTATTTGTACGAAACGCCCTTAAAGTGAAAGAAGAAATAGTATTCCTGATAACGTGGGGAAATCTATTTTTGTAGAATGGGGCAAATAAAAATTATTTCTTTCCAGTTTATTAACGAGTTTCTTTATTAATACGAAATAAAAGTCTATAATGCGAAAACACTTTTTTTAGTTAATCTCTCTTCCACAATTGATGTACCTAATAATTTTAATATAGGTTCGCAGTTCCCTGCTGTTCAATGGTGAGATATGATACATCACATATAGTTTGTCGATAAAAGACTTAAATCTATCAACTCCTGAAACTGACTGAACTATATCAGACACTGAAAGCTCAAGCCTGTGGTCAGCATAATGCCAAACAATAACTTCATTTTTAGCACTTTCTTTGTGTTTATACATTTTTTTTCCTTAACGAGGTTTGCTTTTTAGTGTCATCGTAGATACTTATCTTACCACTTACCCAGGCTTTTGAAATTTTTATACCTGTTATTTCTTAAGGACAGATAGAATCTCATCGCGTTCCATTTTTAACCACCCAGTTTAAACAACCAGTCGCATTTTTGACAGAATTCGTTTTTTTTTGCGAGTTAATCCAGCAATCTGGCAAGAAATTGTTGCACTCAAAAGGTTTATTTTTTTCTGTAGGGTATTCTACATTACAGTCAAGCTTTTCAGGAGCCACTGTTTCACTTGTACTGCTGGCATCGTCAAAAATAATGCTGTGGTTGAGCCTTTTATTGCTACCCAAAAGTGAGAAAATATCCGGTAGGTTTTTGCTCATTTCACTTCGTAATCGATCACGATCACACAAATTTGGCACTGCTCAAACACACCTAACCTCAACAACACAACAGTGAAAGGAAACAGCAAGTTAGAGGAAATGGAAAGAGCAGCCCCGTCAACCGGCGAATGGTTCTTTTACGTGAAGTGCAACAAGTAGTAAGCCAGGCCCACTCACTAAGAACAGAGTAATATGCTATTAAACAAATGTTTTTAATTATAGTAATCTTTTTTCCTAAAGTGAGATACTGGAACGCCGTTCCGACGTTTTCCGCCTCAAATCGTCTGCTTATACCACTTATAAACATGTAAATAAAAGACAATTCTACAAAAGGAAAGAAAATAAGGTTCGTCTAGAACGTCTGTACTCAGATGTTAAAGGTAATCTCCATCGGTGGCTACGAAACCTCATACGCACTATTTGTCCTTAAACTGTCTATGATATTCTACGATCGATAGCGTTCAACCACTGTTGCGCTAAAAATGTTACCGACTGAAACCGGTATTGCACAACCAAGCGCTTCAAAAGAAAATCTTCTCGACGGGTGGTCCTTCTGGGTGCGCCCGAACCTGCTTTACGTGCTTTACCTTGATTTGCAATCCTCAGGTTCCAACACCGTAATATAGTCAAATGATTACGTTTAATTTACGCGCAATTTCCCGGAAACTAGCACCGCCTTCATGTAGCCCAACAATCCAGTCACGTTCGAATTGTTTATAAAGTGGACGTTCTTGTTTGCGAGGCATCACTCACGATTACTCGAAACATACTGCACACATTTTACTTAATTTTGTATATTTGGATTTTGGATTGCAATTATCGGGTTGTAACAGGTGTTCCTGTAAAAACATGTACGGAACATCCGGCTCTTGTAAATGCTGGAAAACCAATTAGACCAATGCAATACGATAAACAATCGTCTAAGTTGACTAGAGATACATTTGTAAAATTTTAACGAAATACTCCAACGATTTTGGGGGTGGTGTATTTTTAATTGCAGGCAGTGTATGTAGTTGCTCTACCAAACCTCGTGGTGTTACGTATTGTACTATATTACTTGGTATATGAACTATATACTTTTCTCTGTGTATATGCATCCCAGAAAAATTTCAACATAAATTTGCAAATAGCAAGACGCTACGGATGGAATGCTACAATAAAGTGAAGTGGTAGGTTGTCGCAAAAACTGCACGTTTCAACTAATACAAGAAAAATATGTCAACGCTGGTAGATATATGTAGAGGCATCTAGAAACGAAAACCAATACTTTAAAGTAAATCCCGAAGATACAACGTATGCGTTACACATACGTACGTTTTCCCAATACCAGTAACCGAAGATAAAGTAATCTCATCATTAATCAACTACGTCGTTACACAAGCGTGTAAGTACTGATTATTTTAAACTGGAATGAATGTACCACATATGGAATATGCTGTCACTAACAAAATTTTATCCCAAACTTTGTGAATACTAGAAGCTTTTAAATATTATAATATTTATTACTGGAGAAGATCCGAGAAATTGTTTATTGGCAAGTCGTTTGTATAAGGCGAGATATCGCAAGCGTAAATATCCTCAATTATCAGCATTTGAACGCTTAAAAGCAAGGTTTATCGTCAAAGGAAATGTAAAACACAAATTTCGTTTGCGTCTAAAAACAGAAATTACTAAAGAAAATGAAAGAAAGAGCTTTATAAGCAGGTCGTCCACATGCTACTACATGAGTTATGTGTAAAAATCTGGAGATCAGTGAAAGATTAATATCAAGTTTCATCCATTTAAAGTACAATTACAACAATAGTGGATCACTAAAGCCGCATATAGTTTTGTCAGAAGATAATTAACAGACAGGCAAATAGATGGTCGCTCAATGTTTTAGCAAGGTATCATTGGTACTATGGCGCAATAACAGGTTTACTAGAAGGTGGACCTCTTGCTGCAGGAGTTAATATGTGGTATCAGTATGATAGAGCCCCAAACCAGCATTATACATAGAAACAGGTGAATTGAAAGAGAATGAACATTGGCACGGTCAGCAAGATCTTCTGACCTGGCACTTTTAAATTTGTTCCTATGAGGTTAGGTGAAGCAAATCGTCTACAGCGAGACTACGACTAGGTACTTCAGAAAATATAAAGGACCGAATTTCTTTTGCTCTTCGCGAAATAACACCCAAAGCACACTTGCGGTTCAGCAAGGACTACGTAGTTGCATAGACAATTATTTAATTCAATTTAATGGAATACACTGTATACCTTCTCAGAATCTGATAAAAAAGCTGTTCTAGAATTTTTCTATGTATGTTTTTCTATACGTAAGTGTGCAATTCTTTAGTAAATTAAACTATGCAGATATGGTTCTTTGCCAAGCGCTAGATATTAAACTATGCAAATAAGTGTTTTGTTTGAAAACAGAGTACTTCGACGAACTACTAAACTTTGTTTCGCCAAATGTGTGGCTTTCGCACACGCACTAGGTGGACAGATGTATACGCATTTTTCCAAACAAATACTTGTAAAATCCATATAAAACGTAGACATACTGATGAGATAATATCAGATCGCAAAGTTACATTTAATTATCACTTCTACTTCACTTTTAATCAACGTTCATCTACCGAAGTTGAAGTAGTTGAGAAAATGTAAGACTTACGAAGTACAGAGCGACAGCGAAACGATTAAGTATTGTGAAGTTTACAATAAGTGACATGTGTTATAGTTCATTATACTAAATGATCACAGATGAATGCCGGACTCTGCTCTTATGCCGGTATGAGTTCAAACTAATTTTCTGCTTGTCAGCAGCGGCGTAATGGCACATTAAAATGAAGAATGCAGGTAACGCGAGTTACGGGAGTAAGGAATAAAAACGCTTTTGTGTAATCTTACGTTCATTTGTACATGTTGCTGTTTCAATTGTAATTCCGTAAGATTTAGGTATGTAAGCACTATATCATCTATGGATTCACAATACTCAATTCATATGCATACAATAAGGTATTCTATTACAATGAAAACAATTGTTATAGGTGATAATCTTGGTATTTACATAAAAGTATCTCTCGTTTACAATTGACGGAATAATTGAGTGTGGTCTTGACGATGTTAATTTAGGCATAACAAGGAACCGCAAAAATGCGTGATAATAATTTATGACCAGAAAAGTAGAACTATAGAAACTAAGAAAGGAATAAATTATAAATATTGATTCCTATTGTGTTGTTTAAATCTAAGAAGCAAGATTCGCTTGTATAAAGTGATATAAAAGGGAACGTTATTCGTTCTGGGATTTTTATTCGTTTACAACTCCATAATGAGGTGAGAAGAATCCAGCTTTGTAGTTTTTTGTATGTGAAGTAAGTTGTGAAATGTCTTTAATGTGAATTAAATAGTAAAAGTCCAGTTGTGGAATGTGGCAAGTATTAAACAAAATATTATTTATGCATATTTCCTGATGTTTAAATTTCTCGAGAAGGTTACAAGATCATCCACTAAGTTAAGCTATTTTTATGAGTCCATGTATAAAAACTATTGCCTTTGATATAGAAAAAAATTGTAATAAGAAAGACGTTATAAGAATGTCTCAACATAAAAAACATAGGTGGGAAGATACCGAAGCGAATGGTTTACAAGAAAATAGCCAAGATTATTCAGTACTGTACTCTTGGTTTCTAGGTTGGAACCGATGTAGGAGCTTTCGCCCCCGTTTCGTCCGCATTCTTCTGGGACATTATCGGTGCTGTTAACGCACATTGACTATTCATTCGGGAAGGGTATTACGTAGGGTTAGCGGTTGCCAGGAGGTTTAATCAGTTGATATATTGATGATAATGATTGACGGGAAAGTAGTAGGAAAGTTTGAAATTGGTTTTTAAGATGGTTTTATGTTGCTATGATTGCGAATTGGGTTCAGATATGGACATGACTCTTTGGATAAGAGAATTGATAACACCGCGTTTTCAGGACTGGATGATGATCGACTGAGTATGAAAGAACGTTGAGATATCAACTCGTATGCGTGGGTTTTTGGAAAACGGAATATCCCAGCGCATCGTCAGGACACCGATGTGTGAGAACATTTAAGAAAGGAGGCAACGATTCGATTCGACTTCCATGGTGAAGTGTATGGGATCATATTGGGAATTCAGAAACGATAGAAAATTATTTAAAGATTCATGTAAATGAGGCCAGATGACAAAGGGGTCATGAACGTACCTGTATAAACACTGAACCTTAAGGTTGCAAGTGAATAAACTTGATACTCGAACGCTTGCATTACATACATAAGATTGCATAAGATTACACAAGATTGCGTTCGCCTGGAAACAACACGGTCCGCTTCCCAAGATCAAAGTCAGACCGACGGAGATCGACTACAACAGCAAGATCGAGTATCTCGGAGTGATCTTTGAAAGGCTGAATCTCGTGGAGCATCTCAGAAGAGCTCGAAACAGGGCACTAGGTGCAGCCAGATAGTTGTATCCTATCTTCTCAAACTCCCACCTCAACCCTAAAACGGGCGTCATGCTGTACAAGTCACACATACGCCCGATCCTTACTTACGCCAGCCCCGTCTGGGTCACGGCGGCACCCTAATACATACCTCTCTTGCGTGTGTACAGAATCGCTGCTTGCGATTAGTACTTCACGCACCCCAATGCACCTCACTGGTCATACTGACACACCTGAGCGAGACCGAGCAGCTGCAGGAATTCCTGGCACGGCTCAACGAAAACTTCTTTGAGAAGATGCTAACTAGCGAGAATCCCGCAATGAAGAACGCCACCATCCGAAGAACTCCTTCAGGAGCAAGACACAAGATCACCTACGATCATCTTAGTAGGCTGGCATAAGTATCACCATATATTAGTACCATATTAACCTATGTTTTTCTGTTTCAGGAACACAGCAGAGGAGATAGTCCCGGAGGAAGACTCGTAGGCCCAAACACCGAGGACCGAAGACGCCAGGAAGGTCATCAGCGTGATGGAACTGGAAGAAAATGGACATGGCTACGGACAACCAAGGACAAGAGAAAGAGATCAGAAGGACTTTGACGTTGGACAAGTGGTCATATTGAACTCATTGCACGTAGCGCTGATGACTACTGCACTGAGTGTTGTAAATTGTAACATTACAGTACATATTTCGACTAATTTCCAGAACATTATAAATTAATCTATTTAATGTAACATATGTTGATATCATAGATCTTATGTATAAAGAAATACCTATTGTGCTTAAGATAGTTGTAACTGTATTCTACTTCTTTCATTATAAAGAACCGCTTCCCCTGATTTTCTTATCTAAAAAGTAAAAATAAAAATTCCCGTTGCGGAATGGTTTCAACAATGACACGAGATCCTTTTTCCATTGATACTTTGTTGGTTAATGTAAAGCTGCTTTTTTGCTTGAGTAAGGCAAATAACCATGTTATTTTGCCTATTTCCTCAAATAAAAGGTAGAAATTTACATTTAAGAGAAGCCTACAAGCATCTGGTATCAACCTGTTACCGAGTTCCTTTATTTTCTGAACAAAATCTGTGCTTTTCGAATATCAAGTTACATGAAGCTACAGCAGACTTCAACGGTAATGTATACAAATGTATTTAAATATCACCTAATGTAATATAAACACTACACGTCGATGCTGTTTAGTCGTATACATCTTGGACAGTAAATAAAATAATTTGCAAACCAAAATAACTAGCCACTACGTACGTAAATAATAAACTTCGCATTTCCTTTTGGTAACATGGTAATAGTTAAAAGATACAAAAAAACACTTCTTTACACATCCTTAAGTGAAAACAGTCTCTGCAAATACTAAAAGTACGTCTTTAGCTAAATCAAAACATGTAAATTTCAATCAATTTAAATCGACTTCTACATTTCTATATCTCAAGTACGAATATAAATTCACCTGTCGCTCCAATTCCAGGCGCAATACACATTTGCATCCTGCGAACAAAAGAGAGCACTGCGTATTCTCTATACGTATGAATGCGCTCGCCTAGACATGATTAACATAAGAAAAAATCCTGACGTACGCGAGGAAAACAGTTGAAAGACGGGGACAAACATTTGAAGTGCGCTCGATGGTCTGATTATGTGGAAAAATAAATGAAGTCCGTCTGTCTCCACTGTGAAGTCTAGATGATTGAATTACGGGCAATGTAAACTATATATTTTGCTAGATATGTAAAGAGAAACGAACTATAGAATCCGACCTTGTGAATGAACCCATAGTAGCAAGTATCATAAGGGGACGTACGGATATCCCCAACTATCAAACTCCTTAATGACGCTCCAAATTGGACGCTGTCAAACACTAAATCGGGCAAGCAATAAAATAATAAAGAATTAAATTTTTTGCCTTCCCAGTTTTGCGATAACAAGACCTTTTGTCATAACAAGTCCTTTTGTTATAAAAAAATTGAAGTCTATGATGGTGCATTTGTAATTGTTAAATTTATCCTGTCAAGTAGCTTTCAAAAGAGAAACGATAGAAATGAACGGGAAAATGAATAAAACTAACAGAATTCACTGAAAACTACAGATAAATATATAAATCTTAATAGGAAGGCGGCAAACGGGATTGTCAATTACAGTTAGAAGCGATTGAGCGATTGAGTGATTGATTATGAAAGAAAGATGCAAGTTAGTATGCAGTGTGCCCACTAACAGGCTCAAAAATAATTATTTCATTCTACACCAAGAGTTCCCACCCATGCCCAAAGCATTACTGACTGTTTTTAAAGAATAAAACAGTCGCAGAAGTTATCCATGACAACTTAGCACTAGCCTTTAAAAACATTGGGTACATGACTTAGGTACATGAACGTAGCGAGAAAAATCTATGGAAGTGTAGTGAAAAATCACAAGGTGAAACCAAGAGCTTACTGAAGCTGCGTCGATTTTAAGGGATATACTGATGATGATCAATATTTAACATGAATGTGACACCGCGAGCTGTCCAACTGATGGATGTCGCACCCACTCTCAATTTGAATTCGCACCAGGGCAATGTTTGGCAATGATTTAACTGGATACAAGGAATTTTCGGCTTCGGTTCCTAACTGTTCATAATGAGTGGATTTCGTTGGGACCAAAAAAACAGCTAAAACCATGGGTTGGATCCTAAGCCACCAAATTATTGAAGTTAATAAAAAGACAGATAAACTGGCCAAAGAAGCAATGAACATGCCCTAACCTGTTTTATGGTCTCCAAAAGAGCCGCATAAGCACAAGCAATAAAGAAATGAGAGACCCTCGTACCGGGAAAGTATTCGAAGACGAAGACAAAAACGGCAACTTGTATCAGGCTCGCTAAAGACAGTAAAAATAGTGTTATTGTTCAGCAGAGGAGAGCTTATATTACTGACAAATGTATTGCAATCAGTCGCACATGACACCAACATTTCGATAGGCTACTTCTGGCATCTACTGAATTGAAGGAAGAAGATTTTAAAATAGTACTAAGGTTTATTAATAGCTTTCAACTATTCTATCTATTATGGTCGCATTGACCATAGGCATCTGTGCCCTAATAATAATAATGGATAGGGGCACGTGGAAGTGCTTCGAATTGTGTATATTTGACAGTCACGCGGCATACCTTCCATCCAACGCTTAGAAAGGAATAAGAGCAGAATATGTGCCACAATAGTCCATTTCTATATCAACAATGGACTGTCTCAAACATCCACATTCACTGCATTCCTATCACTTGGCTGAGAAACTGAGAAAAATGGCCTGTTGGAAAGAAATTCGCATTAATGAAGCATTGCTTTATTGGCTTCTTTATCACATCTATTAAATTCTCCAAGTATTTAGTATCTCTATATACTAATCTCCAGAATTCTTTCTTAGCACGGTAGGATAAAACATTCCAATTTTACAAACATTGATGTCAACGTACTCAAGCATTTCTTTGGCCAAACCGGTCCATAGGCTATCAATGTTACTGTGCAATAGTTCATATTGTCCGGGAATGTTGACAGTCTTGTGGATGATATTGAAAAGTTGGATGATAGATGATATACTATCATTATCCAAGTCTATGATAGTTTAGAAGTCGCTTAACGGTTAGGATCCATAGTATAATTTTAAGGTGAAACATGTACAGTAAACTAATCGTGACCATACTAGCGGAAATTAAAAAGAAGAAAAAACATAAAGAAAAATGATTAAAAGCAAAGCAGGAAAACTACCCACCATACTAAGATACTAATTCTAAGGAAAGACAAAATAGAACAAGCAAAAAGATAACAGTGTGAACATTTACCCAGAGCTAGGAATTATCATTAAATCGGTTGAGTTGGGTAGACACAATTGAAATGACACTGCTGCTGTAGAATCTGCAACAGAGCTGAGAACAAAATCTGTTGAGAAAACTGTAAAAGAAAGAAAAAAGCTATAAAGTAGCCAAGTCTAAAAGCAAGAATAAAAGGGGATGGTTTAGAGAAAGCAAGAGAAGAAGAAATTAGCCCAGATTAGAACTATTAAGGAGAAATTAAGCCAGGTTCTACTAAAAAAAAAAATTATACCCGATATGATAATTTAAAAGTTAGTGATAAAAATTCATTCTTTTCACTTGAAAGTTACTATGCATTAAGAGGACTTTTATAGCACAAGTCAATAAAATACATTAATTGAAACTTCATTTTGCAATAACTTTGGTTAGTTAATCTTGATTATTGAGAATGATGCTATTACTCTAAATTGTAATTATTCCTACATATATGCACATCTTACATTAATCACAAAATTACTTCTAGTTCAGGACTTTCCGACTATATCATTGCGTGTAAGAAAACATATCCACTTAAATACTAACTTAACTAGTAATTAGTAAAGGCTTGACTACATCCGAAAAGAAACCTAAAAATATGCAGGTTCTCTCGCCTAAATATGCATATTCTTATGGAAAATATGCAAATGAAAAAATACTAGAAATAGGAAAAAATGCAATATCATAGAAAGAAATATTCTTTTGTTTTTATTGGAACCTTTTTTACAACCTTTTTACGATAATTAATCACAAAAGGAATTGTACAACTAATGTTTTCTATTGGGAAATTATGATCTTTGTCTGAAAATATGTGTTTTTTCTGTATCGACGCTTGTTATAAAAGCATCTTTAAAATTGATAACATGATGTACTACCTCACTACTTTCCAATAAATCACCACATAAGATTCTGGCAATATCCTTTAGGTTTTCGAAACGATCCATCTTTTTGATTATACTCATAAATTTCCATGTACGGTCTTTCCCACTTAATTTTTTAACCTTCCAAATTCGTTTATTATCTCAATTGTTTCGATTAGCCACATAAACTGTTTTCTTACGTTGCAATTTAAAATTCGAAATGAAGCCGTAATTGACTTTAATAAACACCAATTGCTGAGTTACTTTTTTTGTACATTTTGGGCGTCTATGAAAGACAATGAAGATTCATGGTAAGCCTGTCGAAATATTCACATGTGCGGTTTCCCAAAGCGCAACCAGCGTCATCATCTCGTGTTTAACAGTCAGAGAACTGCTCGAGGGATGGTTTGGGGAACAGTACCCGGTTTATGTCGCTGCTTCCTGAACGGAAGGCATGCGTTTCTTTGGCACTAGAGGGCGCCAAGAAATGTCGAGTTTGTCGTTTTGAATGTTGTGGCATTAACTGTGAGGCAACAGCGATAGAAGGTAGAGATAAAAAATACTCTCGAAACCACGCTGATGACATGTCGGTGTGTTAGTGTATTTTTTTTCTCTCCTTTTGTTGCGTTTGCCGTGAATTATCCATCTACACCATGAGGAAGCTAAGCTACCTTAGCATTATATTTTTTAGTTATAGGGTGAACTAATACGATAATTCATTAAGCCAGAATTATACATTTGTAAATATATTACAGTCAAGTTTGGAAGGACAGTTAAGACTCCATCATAGGAATTAGACGTAGAAATAAGTGAGAAGCATGCTACGCTATTCCTATTGTTCTAGGAAAACAATATTTTACAAAGAAAAAAACACTTGTTCTACGAGAGTACATAATATTTATTGAATGTTCTTCTAAAGACCTCAGATACACAGATATCGTTTGTTTTCAGCCGCACTGAAACATACTCTATCGCATGTGGAACGCTCATAACGTGAAATAGAAGGACGGTTATCTGTTGCTCACATGAAAATACATTCGAAGGCACGAAGAGCACGCAAGCATTCAAGCCGCTGTGGTGGTACGGCTATATTTTGCAGTTTATTATGATACTGCGTACCGTTCGCAATATACAACCGTTAAGTACTATATTTTGGATTCATATTAATGGTGATGATGCGTGTTGAAATTCACTTTCGCTTTATCGTGAAAAATATGGACCGACGTACACCATATACAAAACATTGCATGCTGCAAGGTTACACATTGGCAATAAGTGCCTAACGAATAATGCGCGGTTAATTTAATTTTGTTAATTGTTTTATTTTTACCTTTTACGATTTATTTATTTATGACTGCGATCAGAGAAAATAATTAGTCACAGCTAATTAGTCATTGATTTCCTATTAGCTTTAATTTTAATCTAACCGTAAATGTTATCTTATTTAATTAAGAATATACATTATTTACGTTTGATTACGTACTTAAAATATATATTTTTAAAAGTTAGCTTCCCATGTCCAGCTGTTGTCAAAAGCATAGTTAGCTTATTTATTAAGAACCCAACATATCCCCCACTTGCGTATTTTTCCTGTTTTCTGAGTTATAAAGAAAACTTTACTGAAACATACGCAACGTTAGCGACACCCTGACAGAGATAAGATAATTCTTTCCCTGAGTAACTTAGAGGAAAGTGTTCAAATAAAGAATATTCGAAGACAAATGGAACACTCTGTATATTCTTATATTTTCGGATGTCTCTTTTCAATTCATATTAACTTTCATTAATGTTCCCCCTTACCTATATCTCTTACTTTCTGAGATAATTGATATAATTTGAAAATTTTACGAAATACTGCTGTTTATTTAAAGGCCAATATTTCCAAATTTATTCGATTGAGGATTTCTTGGAGTTATCAGCAATACATAGAAAAATTCTTTATATCAACTAACGTCTATAAGATGGCTATTAAAACCGTTGCCATTTTTGATTCGTGCTATTTAATTTTTTTTTTAATAGAATATGCTGCATGTTTTTCCAGAATTTGACAAAAGAAATGTAGAATTTCTTTATAAACATCTCTCTATACGTAAAAATTGTCGTTCCTTACTAAATTGCATGTTAAGTTACGCAGATAATTATTTTGCTAAAATACATAGAGTGCTGCGACAAAACACTGTAAACTTTTGTTTTTCTAGAGATATTCTGTAACAACTGATATAACCATACAATTTCAACATCTCTTCAAAGTGGACACTAGTTTTCGTCGCACAATTGTCTGGTTCTTCGTGTTTTATTGAACAATTACTAACATTTCGGGAGCAACATTTTGTGAAATATGCATGTTACGCATTGTCTTGAGACATTATTTAAGCCACTTTCACTATGTTATCATATATTTTTCGCGCGATGCTTTAAATAAATTATTCGTTTTATATTGAGCCTTATTCAACATTGACCTGCTTACTTTCGTTATTTATTATCTATACGTGCTAGTTAACTTGATTAATAATCTATACATAGGAAAATAATGGTAACTTCGAGTAGATCTTGCAATTGCGCCAAAAAAGATAACGTTTACATATTAGTTTTAATAATAATAATAATAATAATAATAACAATAATAGTCCCGCTAGGATCAACAAATTTTCTTAGTGGGTCCGGTACACTCCAAAGTCACCACTCGCAGTTGGGGTACAATTAACTGCGATTCACGCTTTACGGCGAGGGGGTGACAGTAACAAGGCCATGGAACACTTTACGCACACAACTTACACATTAAAAGGCTCCTGAGGTTATGACAAGCTTGAAAAAGCTTATACACCCCGTTGGGCCATCATCACACTTAAAAAAAAATATTTGTCCTACAGTTACACAAACGTTATATAGGAAAAGTTGCTAAAAATAAGTTTTATATAAAGAATCATAGCAAAATATGCATTATGACAAAATAATATACTGTCGCTAGTCAAATTCTTTTTCTTTCTCAAGAGCATTGTACCCTGAGGGTGTGGGTACAATTTCTTCGACATGTGATGTGTTGGCGATTTAAACATATCTGTCTTGGCCTAGGCTTTCTAAATGCTGTGCGAGAACGAGTACTAATCATTGAAACAGGGAAATTCAAAGCAGCAAGCAGCAGAGGAGGTTCATCTTATTAAGGATTAAATTCGATAAACATTTTGGCTATACATATTCCCTCCTGCAGAGAGGCCTCAAAGCATATTTGGTGTCTCGAAAATATTCCGTAAGAGCGAAGGAATATTACACCTACTTCGTGCTCAATCGGATCTTAAAACTTTACCAAACATTTAGGAATCATGAAAATGCTTTTGCCATGAAACGGATGAAGAAGAATTTGCAGTTATTGGTTATTTTGAAGCTTATCTTACTAAGAACTCGATAAGAGACATTATTAGAGATACCAACTTGTGTTGTGGTACACTTCACAGAATACTAAAAATTTATAAATTCATTCCCTATAAGGAGAAGCCCGCTCATTAGTCGCAACATTATTGCTACGAAACTCTCAAATAAGAATATTTCTTATGGCAAAAATTTGGCTTTTCTAATTGTGGAATGTTTAACAGATGAAACCATCATTGCTGATCAAGAAATAATCCTCTGCAAACAAATTCTAGAGCTTTTCAAATTCATTAGTCTCATTGTTCGGTGTGGCATCATTTCATCCAAAATTACTAGACCTTTTATCTGTGATATATAATTTTTCAGTGTGATGGAGCACCTGCCCACAACTATCGAGAAACGAGTCGTCTTCTGAAAAATCTTTCTAGCAATAGATGGATTGCAACTAATGAACCGATTTCATAGCCTCCAAAATCGCCTGATTTCATACCACTCAATTTTTTCTTGCGAGGATTCTGGACGATACGATAAGGTTTTCGGCTGTCAAAAATGTAGTTCGGGAAAAACTGTATTGAATAGATGGTAGTCTTATTGAAAAGTGTTCGAAATGTCCTGAAACGAACCGATAAATATATTCACGAACAAGGAGGGCTTTTCCAACATCTTCTGAAGTACAATTAGCAGACACATCTTTATTCTGTTGTTGTTTTATCGTGTTTTCCAAAAATGTGTTATTTTTTATATATTTGCGACTCCATTAGAAATTACTATCATTTGTTTCCATAGCCACCTAAGGTAGTTTCGTTTTAGTTTACATCCTTATACCTCAGCTATAAAGATGTAAACGAAAAGTTCATCAGAACTGATTTTATTCTAAATTGAAAAAAAAAATACATAGGGTATAGCATTTAAAAAATTGTTATTTCGTTTACAAGTTCCAAAAATCGTTGTTTTCTCAATTTCATCATTGTAATCGGCGGAAAAAATACTGGTTTGTATGGATTAGAAAACTAATAGAAAATATAACAATAGGTGATGAATCAAAAATGTAAGTACACTAAAAAGTTTTGATGATAAGAATAGTAAATTAATATCTTAAATTGCTCTTTTATCCAAATTGTACTTTTCATATAAGTATCGGGTACATTTCAGTCCAAGATGTTTTGCATGCTTTAAACAAACTCAAAGCAACTTTGGTTTCTGGACATGATGAAATTCCAAGCTTTCTCATGCATGATTGTGCTCCGGTGTTATGCGAACCCCTTTGCTTTATTTTCAATTTGGCCATTCGCACATCTACTTTTCCATCTTATTGGAAAATTAGCAGAATAACACCAGTTTTCAAAAAAGACGATAAGGCAGATATTCTTAACTACAGACCAATTAGTATTCTTCCTAATTGTGCTAAAGTTTTTGAGCAACTTCTGTATACTAGGTTGTATAACTGTATCAAACCATACCTTTCTATTAACCAGCATGGCTTTGTTAGTGGACGGTCAACTGTTACTAATTTAGTTGAACTCACTCAGTACATCAGTGAAGCTCTTGACAATCGTCGACAAGTAGATGTTATCTACACGGATTTTAGCAAAGCATTCGATACGATAGACCATTACATCCAAATAGATAAATTATCTGCTATTGGTTTTTCTTCTAGCGTTATTACCTTAATGCAATCCTACCTTCATAACCGATCATATTATGTCCATTACAATAGATTTGTGTCACATACATTCATTGTTTCTAGCGGCGTACCTCAGGGCTCTAGTTTATGACCGTTCCTCTTTAACATTTATATAAATGATCTTCTACTTTCATTGGATTGTAACACTCTTGCTTACGCTGATGATCTAAAAATTTATAGTACTATTAGCTCTTCCTCTGATTCTTTAAGTTTACAGAGAAATATTGGAGTCATTAATGATTAGTGTTGTAGTAACAAAATTCATTTAAACATTAATAAATGTGCAGTACTTTCTTTTACCCGGTCATCCAACCCGCAAATATTTCATTATAACGTTTCTAGCACTTCCATTCCAAGAGTTGACGTTTTTAGGGATCTTGGAGTTTTATTTGATTCCCAGCTCTCGTTTTCTCCACATATTGATGCCATGAATTCTGCTGCATCTAGATCGCTCGGATTTTTGTTCAGAACCTGCAGTTGCGCCTTGAAGTCTGTCTACTACTCACTCGTCCGCTCGAAACTAGAATATGCGTCAGTTGTTTGGTACCCATATTATCACTACCACCATTTATCAATTGAGCGAGTCCAGAAGAGATTTCTTAAATATCTTTCGTATAAGTCTGATGGTATTTATTCTCCTCGTGGTACAGATTATACCAACTTACTCTGCAGACATGATTTCGACTCGCTGTCACATCGCAGAGATGCAGCTAGCGCGAAATTTCTTATTAAATTAGTAAACCAACATATTGATTCCCCGTGTTTACTGTCTCAGGTTTATTTTATCATACCCCATTACACTCATAGATCTGCAGACACTTTTTTTACCCCTACGGCACGTACCAACATGTTATTAAAAGCACCACTAACGCATATGTCCAGAAACGCTAACCACTTATACAGTGACCCTTTTTTTCATGCGTGAGAGTTTTTCTTTTTTTTCCATTCATCATTGTACTTTTCTTTTTCTTTTCTCTACCGTAATGGTTTTTTATTTTTTCCTGTTAGGCATTAGGAAGTATTAGTAATACAACTTCTTTTTTTCTATATTACATTATTTTGTATAATTTTTTATATATATATTTCTTTGTATACTCCATTTAATTTCGTTTGTTTTTATATTTTGTCCTGTCATTGGATTTTTTTTGTAAATTTGTTGGGCAATAAAGTTTATTATTATTATTATTATATAAGGTAACTTCGCAATTTTTATGCTACCAAGTCAATATAGACGAAAACAAAATAATTCGTCAATGGATATAATGTACAGTGTAGTCAAGAACACAATTCGCTGTTAAATGTATTAAAACCGTTTCGTATGCAATGTCATATGAAATAATCATATTCCATAATAATAAAAATTTCATAATTTATAACAGCCCAAAGTATTTCACGATATTCTCGCGTCAATATTGAAATTTACAAGTACGCAGAAAGTAAAATGGCTAATGAGTGGGCCGCGTATACCTCTCATTACATCATAAATCAAAGGCACCACTTCTTTTGCTTCATTCAATGATCGGGATAATGGTGTCTGTATATTTATACAATACGCGACCATAACGAACAGAATTGAATAATATGTTCTGCGCTGCGAGGGATCTTTAAGCATCAATTAAGAAAAGTAGTAATAATTTATCGACGATGGATGATTATACGATTTAAATTTAGTGGCGTTTAAATATAAAATATAGGTGGATTTCATAAAGAAATGAGTTTAACTTTTGTAGCGCCCACATTCGGTCTTGGGAAAATTTGTCGATATAGTTTTTAATTGCGGCTATGGCTTGCGTATTGCAAATTTGTATATACATAGACTGAATATACATAGATACAAATATCATGTAATGTTCTTGTAAATATTCCTGTAAAGACGAGTCCCTTTCTCTAATAACAAAAAAAGTCATTTTAACAAATATCATGATAATGAGAGTGAATGTTTGTATACTAGGACTACATAATTAATTTTCAAATTAATACCTTCAAAAACCAAAAGAATAATGCTAAGATAGCTTTCTTATGGTATTGATGGAAAAATTCACGGCAAACGCAGGAGAGAAGGGAAGAAGGGAGAAAAAAAAATACACTAACACACGGACATGTTTCTGCCTACTCGGCGTCATCAGCGTGGTTTCGAGAGTATTTTTTTTATCTCTACCCTCTATCGCTGTTTCCTCACAGTCAATGCCGCAACTTTCAAAACGACAAACTCGACATTCCTTGGCGCCCTCTAATGCCAAAGAAACGCATGCCTGTCGTTCAGGAGGCAGCGCCATAAACTCCTCTCTCTCCAAGTTTGTCGTTTTGAAAGTTGTGGCATTAACTGTGGGGCAATAGCGATAGAGGGGTAGAGATAAAAAATACTCTCGAAACCACGCTGATGACGTCGGGTAGGTATAAACATATCCGTGAGTTAGTGTATTTTTTTCCTCTTACTTTTTTTCTCTTCTTTTGTTGCGTTTGCCGTGAATTATTACATGAATACCATGAGGAAGCTATCTTAGCATTATTTTTTTGGTTATTGTTTCTAGGCATTTTCTGATGTGTTCTGTAATACCTCCAAATATTATACTTCACATAACCACATTTAGCGCCCATTATTCAGTTCCTTATCAGTAATCACCTAGTCTACGTCGTCGCATTGTGCTTACTATCGAAATCAATAGCTATTTTTCTGGGGGTACTATAACAAAATCATCAAAACTTGCCATCTCACGTTAATATTATATTATCACCAGTTATACAAAAATAAGGTTAAACATATAAAAATAAATGTGCAAAGTCCGTACCGCCTTTTGTCTAGCTGGAGCAGAGAAATTAATAATAATAATAATATCTTTATTTCCAGAGAACATGTGTAACATGAGAGAAACAAGTCAACAAATTATAGCAAAACTAAAAAATATTAGTATCATTCAACGAACGAGCTTATAGGTAATGAATAAATAGTCTATACTCCATAAAACTTAGATATTTTTGAAATCCTGCAGTACGATGACAGGTTGGTAGCAAATAGATTTCGTTCCTTGTAAAATAATGTAAGACGTTAGAGTGAAACAAGTGTCGATACCATACACAAAGCAGAGAGCCTTGTCATGTTTTACGAGGGGAAAAATTAAGAAAATTTGGAAATTTAAGATTTTTGTAAATCATATAGATGAAATTTAAGAGTTGTGAAATTCGGGAGTGCCTCTAAAACACTCTTTCGGAAGTTTAGATTTTTGTTGTACGCAGAACTTCTATGGAATGCTACTGGTGATAGACAAGTCTTGACGGGCTTATGTAGCTATCCAGTACAATATAGTTCAGTCTGAGTAAGGTGTTCGACTGATATAGACGCGTTTCCGTGACATAGAACATTAAAGCTCGAAACTTTACTGAGAATTTTGATGAAGACTAATCGAATGCTTATTAATTGATGAAATGACATTTTGACATGCCTAAATTTACACAAAAATTTATTTTACCTAGATTTTACATTCATTTTCACGTTTTGTAAAATGGATAAATAGAGTACAAAAGAAGTAATTGTCCGTTTTCATCACTACCGTCGTTGTATTATTCTTCTAACACCCACGCTCCTACAATATCAGGCCAGAAGGAATTTTGTTTTAGAAATCGAGTTTTCAACCACTAGAGAGACCTTTATTTCCGATAGGTGGACAAACTGAAGTCACTATACGAGATATGTGGGTGGCGCTGATGACAGCGCCAGAGAGAGACAACCTCAGAGATATTAGCTCTAAAGCGACAACATATTGTTGCGTTATTGTTTATTTAGGGTGGAAAATTTTCCAAGTTGACAAGTTGATCTTCTTAGTTCTTTTTAATTGCGAGGCGGAGCAGTGTTGGCCAATTTCTCTCAGATTGGATTTTCAGCCGTCACTAACAATTTGTATTGCGAGAAATCAAAATTACTAAAGTTGACTAATTCTATTTAGTAATATATGGATGGAGATTGAAAAAATAAACAAAAAAAAATAAATAAAAAAACTTTTTCGACGACAACTTTTTCAAAATTCCTTGAGAAAAAGTTTAAAATTAAATATTTTAATGTGATCTTCACAAGTAGTTCACTGTGCCAACTGAGAGAAGTCATCAATTTCATTGTGCGTTTTTACAGCAAGAACACGCGCTCGGGTGAAAAACTCATACGCCATTCTGGAGTAAAAGTTGGAACAACAGAAAGTTTTTAAAATTATGTAGCTGTGTAAGACTTTATATTAGAAGTTTCGGTAACAATAACCAAGAGATAACAATAATCAGTAAGGAAGCAATAACTAATTTTTCCCTTGTAATATGGCAGTATACTGTAAACTAAACAATAAAAGAGTGCTTTAAAATACATAACCAATATAATACTTGTAATTTGTATAAGAATGGTGTTGGTTGATCGTCTTTATTGCAAATGATGGCTTTAGTTCTTTGGCTCATCTTTGCTAGTTTCTCATATCTTTCTAAACTACATATGATTCCTTTACTATTCATTTCTATCCGTATCTTACTTAGAAATTAAAAAATTATTGCATAAATTAATTAAGAAAGTGAGTTATTTGATGCACCGTGGTTGCGGGGCCTACTGCAGCGCTTCGATTCTCTCTCGTGTTTCCGTTGCATACTATGTACCTTGTACTAAGCAAGGGAAATACACAAGGGAATTGAAGCATTGTAGCTGACCTCTCACTTTTAGCATGAACCGCCATTAACTACGTTAAATCCATCATTAATAAGTAACTCAAGTGTACGCAAATTAAGTTTTCATTCAATAGCAATACAGTTTTCACTCATCACCGATATAACTGCAGCCATTAAATCTTCTCAATTTAATTTGCAATTAGAGATCATAAAAGCAAAATGTGATCGCAATAACCGAAAATATTTTCATATCTTATCTACATTCGAAAACAAACCTTCCACAACGTTACTGCAGGTAGCATAATATTTTCTTTACTTTCCCCACATTTTAAAATTAAATTCTTAAATTTTCTGTGATTTCACTACTCCAAACAAATATATCGACATGCGCAAAGCGACATGGACGCTATGTATATAAATAGCCCTTTATTTAATACAAACAAATTTTGGTGGAGGCGAAGGAACAAAAGAAAAGACCACTACGAAATCATTTGATTCCCTTAAAATTAATAAAATATGTGAAAATGGATATAATTATTACGATAATTTAAAATTTTTGAAACAGTACATATAAATACCAACATTTTTTTTTGAAAAATTACGGTAATGTAAGGGTGGGAGAGAGAATCATCTCTAACTTTGAAGATAAATAAAAAGGAAACTAGGAAAAGTAAAACAAATTTATTGTTTCTTTCAAAAATGTAACATGGGAAGTTTATTTTATGACGTTTTAAACAAAATATCCTCATATGATGGCCCGCACTATGAATACACTGTTGTAACCAGATGTTAAAGTTTCCAATCACTCTTCGAAGTATTTCTTGCGGTATGCCATGTATTTTCAAGCGTATTGCGTTTTTCAAGGCTTATAGATTGTTGGGACGATGTTTGTAGTCCTTACTTTTGAAGTAACTCTGTAGGAAATAGTTGCACGGCAATCACGCTGGCCAGAAAGCCACCATATCCAATCCTTCCAGATGTAGGGCAAGAAATTTCGGATTTCAGATGTTCTCCAGCGTGCGACTGTTCCTTCATGCGCCAGTTCTCTTTTTCGTAACATTCCCACCCATAACATAATCGATTTCCGGTCGGAAACTGCATTTTGAGGAAGGATTTGTTAGCGAGTACGCATCACACGCTGTATCGCGACGACAGATCTGATTAGAGAGGAATAGGTTTCCCAGCAGAAGCGCATTGCTCCATCAACCTCATCATTTTCAAACATTCGCAACTACTCGCCTAAGCCTAACTTCATCTTTCTACGACCTGCCCCTTTGTCGTAGTGTCTTTCTTCAAAGAAAGAAATGTTAGCATTTTATCCTTCTAGGTGGCAGAATATTCCGTTTATCAAAAAAGTATATTGTATTCGCTAGTACAAGAAAGTTACTTATTGGAGGAGCACCTCGAAACTATAAATTTATCTACAGATAAGATGCTCTGGCGGAATTAACTTGTTGCACACAAAGCGCGCACATATCTATCGCAACGCAGGATTTTAAACTAAGCAGTGTATCGTAAATGATATCCTAGAAAAGTAAAATATAGGTAAGAATAATATTGCTCCACATTAAGGAGAATTGAAGAAAATGAAGGAGGAACTGGGATTGGAGAATAGAGAAACCTCTTTAAAATTTCAAGCGATAAAGCAGTTCTGAAGTTTAAAGGAAATATTGTTAATCGGAATGATGAATGGTTTTTAACTAGCAAGTAATCGACATTCTATTAATTTGATAAATTAATTAATTGACTGCATTAATATCGTTAGTGTCGGATCTATATGATACGTGGTTATATTTATTTCATAATATATGTGTAGTAATTTTATCCTACTTATTCTAATTTATGACTACGTACCTGTCTGACGAGCCGAAAATAGATAAGAGTTTCATTACAATGCATTATTCATTGCATATTTCCCTTGAACCGAAAGTAATACCGGCCATTAGAGTAAATTATTCTAATTTAATGACGGCTTTTATGTGTATCTGTTAGTAGTAGTTGATTTTATTACACAAAACGCATAAATTTACATACATGTATTATAAACACTTACCAGCTTCCAATGTCAGAATTGAATTCCATTTTAGATATGCAGAGTTATGGTGCTTTTATTTATGATTATAACACAGAATGTCATTTTTCAACGCTATTTGAATTGCTATCTCCCGCTACTATATAATAACTCCAGCGTGGTATATTACAAAAGATGTAATTATTGTAAATACTTATTATAACGGCATAAGTTGGAGGTCCCACCAATTAGTACCATATTCGCGTGGATTTTGAACCACCAACACAAATACTTTTCTAAATTTGATTTCGAGTATTTTTTTCAAGAAAAGGATATTTTAGAACTTCTCGAAAGTATTTTTTATAATTCGTTGGTTTCGCTAGAAGCTTATCCTAGATTGCTTCTACTATTATGGGAGTTTCAAGTTAACTATTTCGTTTTAAAGTTAAAAGTAAATTTAAAGTTACAACCAGCAGAAGGGATAATACTGTACTTTTCGTCGACTATTCTCGTTTTATATTAGAACATTGGGAAATATGGAGGAGAGAGATCATATGAATAAACAACGTGCTTCGATTGATAAATCATCCAGCAAAATTGGTCTCGATCAAGTTCCGAATTACCTACTTAAAGATTGCGCTGAAATTTTACTTTACAAACCTTTACTTCCTTTTCAATCTTGCTGTGGGGTCTTGCTGCTTTCCTGACATTTAGAAAGTTACACGTGTCTGTCCTGTTTTTAATTCAGATGATCCATCTGCAATTACGAATTATCGTCCCACAGATATACTATCAAACTTTGCAAAGGTGTTTGTGTGTCCCCCAATCAACATGGTTTTGTGCCTAAAAGATCACTTAATATATTTCCAGCGCCTTACTTTATTTTTTTAAAGCATTTGATCGTATTGATCACTCTGCCCTATTACAAAATCTGGATGTGTTTGGCTTCAGTGACACTATATTATCACTGTCCCCCTCGTATTATATGAATTGAATTCAGTTCGTGCGTTACGTCTGATCATTAAATTGCCAATTCTGGTGTAGCGCAAGGCTCAAATATTGGTCCGCTCTTGTTTGCACTATTTATTATGATGTAACATCTTCAGTGATATGTGACAACCTGATTTATGCCGATGACTTGAAAATATTCGCAACGATTAACACTTCCAATGACTGCGTTTTCGTTCAGACTCAGCTCAATGAAATTCACAATTGGTGTAAGAAGAATAGTTTGCTGCTCAACATCTCTAAGTGTAAAGTGATGTCCTTCACACATAAAACCTGCCCAATTTGGTCTGATTATACTCTAGATTGCAACATTTCTCGTCTGTTGTACTACCACGTGAAACCTTTGATAATAAGTTATCGTTTAGTCCCTATTACAATAACATTTAAATTTTATACTTCGCAATTGTCGAACGTTTACTAACGTTTCTGCGTTAAAGTATCTATATTTTTCTATCATTAGATCGAAATTAGAATATGCGGCTATTAGATGATCGCCTTTTTATAACATTAATGAAAAACAGCTTGAATCAGTTCAAGGACGCTTTGTACAGTTTTTATGGCTTAAGTGTGACGGTGTTTACCCCGAACGTGGTGCAGTTATCAAAATCTAATATACTCCTACTTGAAGAGCGTAGGAACCAGACTGAACTCACCTTTCTTTACAAGTTGTTACGTGGCTCTATGAATAGTCCTTCACTGCTGCCGCATGTGCCTTTTTCTATTCCTAGCCTTTCATTCAGACATAACAAGTGTACTGTTCTTAAAAATAATATTCTTCTTAAATCATCGCTGGTTTTGATCAGCAGCAGTTAGAATAACATTTCCTACGTACACGATATGCTTCAATGTACTCTTGCACAATTACTATTGATGATAACATGAATGATGGTTTATACTTATATAATTGGTTTTTGTTTAGTTTGCTTCTTTTTAATTGCAATATTTTTTTTCCTGTTTCTGTTTCAAATAAAGCATTGTTATTATTATATGAGTCTAAAGACCATGTCCAAACAGTAGGACAAATATTATACAGATTTGATCGTAAATCTTCGGTATCCCGAGAAAATCTTAATATCTACATTTAATATTCAACTTTAAATGAAACGCAATATGCGAGGGTATCATTTATTTCTCAACACAGTCTCCTGTAGGTTTATACAATTTTCCCAGTGGTATTAATCTTGTTCTGCAAAATAAGCATTTGCGAATGTGACGGCCTTCACATTCTATAAAAATCTTTGTCCTTCGAGCGAAACATTGAGCCTAGGAAACAGAAAGAGGTAACTGTGGACCAGATCTGGTGAATAGGGCAGGTTCAAACTTCACTTCAAATTCAAACTCCAATTCGTGAATTATTGCCACGTCAATCACCAAGTGAGATCGTGCCTTGTCAAAACTTAATTTTTCTTCATATGCGAGCGTTTTTTCGCAATGTCTGTCTTAAGCTTGTCAGATAATGATTGGTAATATATACCTTCGTTATGATTTCTCCTTTTTAAAAATAGATCGATTAATTTAACTCCATCACTGGTTTCACTTGATCTCAGAAGTGTATCCGTATGTTCAAGTTCCGGCTATAGTTAGTAATCGAGTTTTGTGACATTTGGATTGTTTACCTCATTAAAATGTTTCAAACAGCGGAAGTGCTTCTATCTAAATTTAATAATTTTAATTTATAGAAAGAAGGCTTTACTAGAAGCGACTCTTCCAAGTTTTCGGCTGTAAATCTGTTTCTGCTTGAAGTAGTTCTTTAAATGCAGAAAATGTTCTTTTGGGATCGCAACTAGTTAGTGGAGCAAATATGATGGTATTTTGCGAGTATATCAGCATTTAAGTTTTCATTAATACAGTGTACTTAATCTGGGTTTCTGTTAAACACGACGTAATTTTCTGATTTAACTTATTTTCAAATTCTCCAAGAATAACTTTTAATTGATTTATTACGTTATTTAAGGAACTTCTAATAATTTTAGGTCTCTTTTCCCAAAATATTTTATTGTTGTTATTGTGTTTGTAAAATTGTTATGTATAAATTCGTTTAATAAGTTACTATTTTATAAAACTAATTTAAGATAAGATAAATACTAATACTTATGTATAAAGAGAATACCTGCATAAATTTATTTAAACAAAGGTTGAACAATAAATAAACTCTGAGAAAAGAAAAACTAAGTGCAGATACTATAATCTAATATAATAATAATTTGAATCTATGAGTAACTAGAAAAACAAGAAGAAATATATAAAACAGCCAAACTATCTATGTGTACAAGTAGAATTCAATATCGGAGCGATGAGCCACCTTCCACCATCTATGCGAGATTAAATTTGCGCGCTCTTATTTCCTACCGACAAGCACGAACTAACGGCTATGACGTTTCCCGTACGGCTTGATCAGCTCAGATAATAATTAATTAAACTGCAATTTGTATGGTTCCGATTCCCGGGAAAAACAGTCTACGTTTCAATAAAGATCAGCGCTCTATTTCTCCAAATCTTATTTCATTATACCGTCAATCTTTGCATTGAACACATAAATATATAGGTACACGCATTCAGAAATTGACATCTCTTTAATTTATTGAAGGCTTTTATGAAAGGGAGCAAATCCACGATATTATTATAATCAAACAACACAGGACAGGTGTAATTGATGTTTTGCCTTGTGTAAAAGATGCATTTCCTAATAAGTGTGTCCATTGTGTGCAGATAACGATTATCGCCATATAATACATTTATAACAAAAATCTTCATGTTCTATTTATTTCAGGATAACGAACCGGGCACAAAGTGCTACCGAACAGCATGTGCATACCTTGTGGTCAGTGCAATAAGGAGCATGACAGCCGTTTTACTACGTTTCCACTTACAATGAATGGTTGGAATTCTTTTGAAGAGTTTCTTCAATTTTTACGTGGTTATATACAATGGATATATTGTTCGCCGCTAAAAGGAATCCAAGCACATACTTGAATCTCGTTAGCCTATGTTACTTTGTCTCGTTTGATAATCATAATGTTTTACTTATTAGATGGGAAGATGTATTTACAATGAAGAAAAAACTTTCGGCAAAAACAAAGCACTTTAAAATACTTAGATGTGAAAAAGGTATACCCAACACAATTTAATTGAAACCATCGGCGTAGCCAAATGCAAAACGTGAATACTCACAAGTCAAGGAAAGTTTCAATGGGATTCAAAAGGATGAATTATGTAGTTTATAATATCAACAATATCAATACTGGCGTGGGAAAAAGGACTAATGGCAGTTGTAGCCAATGTTATTATTTTACATAAATATAATTTCAAATTCTAATTTGTATCAAAATTCGACTATATATTTTCAGAATTTAAACCTTTTATTGGGATTTCTTATCTTTCCACTATTTGGTAGTTGCTTCAACTAGCGGATACGCCACTCCTTGGCCTTTGTCAGCAGTTGATGCGCCTACTCGAGCTTCCGATAGCCTCCGTGTCCTGGTACCCAGGACAGAGTCATCTTAATTCGGCTTGAACATATTCATGCGCTCTCAGTTCAACAGTTTCGACTTCGCCTATGTGGGGACTAGTGCTTTTATCACGGTTTGATTATCTAAATACAATTAACTTCTTGCCTGCATAATTCTTAAATACACCCCAGCTCTGCAGCTATTTCGGCTTGAAACACTGTGGTGCTTTGAATTGAATTAAAAGAGATTTAGATATTTTTGATCCAATCCCGCAAACTCAGGCTTCAACTCCGGTGTCTGTCTTTGAGCCGTCTGTGTACCAGATAGATTCGGTTTTAATATGCGGAGCTTTCTACCGTTCTTTTCTATCTGGTATTACCATTTTATAGTCATTGGGTCTGCTTGTTATCGGTCCTGTCTTGAGCTCCTAACAGTTTCTAAATATCAGCACGATGAGATCTAATCACAAGATGAACTGACCAAACTCCAGGAGTGTATTGTACACGTTTTTAATTTCTTTTCAAGTTATAGCAAAATTACAAATAAACAAAATTTCATAAATAACATTTGGCCAATATGATATTAGTTACTAACTGATGTAGATAATAGTATGTAGTGCAATGGTGGAAAATGCGATACAAACATATCTGCACAGTGTAATTGACTTTCTCATCCAATGTAGAATTGAACTGAAGAATGGTAGTTTCTGCTATTGAAAGAACAACACTAGGTACACGTCACAAAGCAGTACGTTGTACTAAAAGATAAAAACGCGGTAGCAGAACAGAAGAATCAAGCCGATGGTAAGTTTAAACATGTTTCTTTCGTATAAAGTAAATAATGAATAGTAGCTTGCATCAACATTTTGCTTTAAATTTTTACGTTTTCATTATTTCGCTGGAAAGACGAACAAACAATGTTATTTTTAAAATCGTATAAAAATTACGAGAAGTCTTTTTTTATCATCTAAAATTTTACGGCATTCTTCTACAAGAGCAAAACTAATTATTTGAAGCCCTCCACTAACTAATTCACTTGTAGCCATTTTTAAAGCTATCTAATCCAGAATGGGATAAGTGTAAACTGGAATTCATCCATCTTTCACTTCACTGACGATAGTGCACATCCAAAATGCATAACGTAAATTCGCCTTTGATATTAGGCAACGTACATTCTTCTTGTCTTCGCGCTGAAAGCCTCTTGAATACATGTGATATCGCAGTCTAGTTCTAGATACACGCTACCTTCAAAAATTCAAACACCTTCAATTTACATAGATGCCAGGTAATAGATACATACTCCAGCTTGGTAACAGCATAAGCAAAGTACAAAGATTTTAAAGCCATGAAGTTTGAAAATGCGGAGTGAGTTTGATAATAAATCCTAGAGACTTATATGTAGAGGCAGTAGTATTTAGTATATGATCAGCGAAGCTAAGTTTATAATCAAATTCTAGGTCTTTAATAGAGTCCCCTCTCTCGATGGGACAAAGTAAAATTTTTAAAAGCAGATCTCGATAGCGGGTGCTAGGTTATATGTATGCAAGCACGATAATATTTTTGTTAAGTGCACTCTCCAACGATCATTCTCAAGATTTGAAATAATTTCGTGTTGCTACAGTTCTCAAGGAGAGTTATTCAGCTGAGTTTAGTCAGGTTTTGATTTGACGTTTTGCTAACCATATCGTGAGCTTCTTCAGAAAGTTTCTGAAAACAGTGTACGTACTTTGGTTTGTTTTTTTTTGCAATTTTTGATCTAGCCAATCCTATTACATACTGAATCTGCACTGGATTATTAGGAATTCAGTTTCTGAACGCCTTCAACTTGAATTTCCCTTATTAGAATGTTATGTACATATCCCAATTTTAATCTATGTTGAATCCGTGGTTTATCCAAATTTTCGCTTCAGTCTTCTTTTGTCTTTTTTTCTTAATAAAGTTTTCCAAGGAACAATTACAGCAGTAAGCGTTTAAACATCTATTCTCTCTCGACTTCCAGACAGAACTGGCAAAATTATTAAATGCGCCAGTTCTCAGAGTACTTATGCTATAAGATCTCTACAGTACTTTCTGTTAACTTTCCAAGAGTGTACGTACTCTGTAATGGACACGTTTCTAAAAGTTTTCTAAAGTAACTATACAATCCGACTCTCGAGAATTACTCCTTTGCGTCAATATCACAAAAATTTTAACAATTAAGATAAACACAAATTTGAAAGGTATTCAAGTTATAAAATAGAGTTAAAACAGTTTAGAAACATTTGGCTAACGTAAGTCCAAATTGAAGGCAAGAATATTTAAAGTGGAATCGAAGAGGATATCAAAGAACTTAAAAAGGTACCAAAAAGGATTTCAAAACACCTATTACAGACAAAGGTAATTAATTTTAAGGAAGTTCAAAATTCTTTTACTAAGTCAGAAAAAGAGACGTACGTACATGTATATAATTCCTTTCAAATTCATACTTTTGTTACAATTTCAAACATATTCGTAAATTACAAAACCTTTGGAAATAAGATTTGCTTCACGAATAAGTGAATATTTGTACCAATCGGTGCGTTTATTACTTAATCCTATAACCAAATCTAAGCTGTATCTTCAAGAATCATTGTTTGGCACGTGAAACAACTTTATAACTGCTTTCACTTAACAATGTAGGATTTAAATGACTCAAATGTAGGCCTTTTTTCTAACTAATAATGGTTTTACTAATAATGTCAGGCGAAACTGTCTGTTTTATTACGATCATTTTTCTTTCTAACATACCCACATTAATTCGTGGAAATGATAAAGTACTAAAAAAGATTGATTTGCAATAGCGGCAACTTCCAGCGAGCGGTATTTAATTATGTTCGTTCCGCAACTTTTAATATGACGGATTATGGTCTGCTGTGTGGTCTACCAGTAATATAACTTTTTTCCAATTACGAAAATCATTTCCTGACATATTCTTTTGATGGGCATTCATTTATCTTCGCAACGATTATTAACAGTTTGAATTTTGTTATTACAATGTGAAAGTAAGGCACTATCTTATAAAACCATACATTTCGGTACACATCACTTTGGGATTTAGAAGATTTGCTAGTAATAACCGTGTGGTAGGAATGGCCAAAAATAAAAACAATAAACGGGTTGCTTTTCAATATACATCAAATTAAATAATGTTTCTTGTAATACGTACTAAGAAATAAAAACATAATCTGTAGTAGATGCATAAAGTATATTGCATTGGCAGTTTTTGTTATACGATGCCGAGTATAGTCAAACTGTGGTGTTGCATTTCTTGGAGTCATGTCTGGTAATGAGACTCATTTCTGTAAAGTACTCACCTTTTCATTTATATGCACGCCTTTATGTATGTTTTCCAAATGTCGTATTTTATTCGAAACTGAAAGAAGGTAATGTATCGCATGGCTCTATTATTGTGTGACGTAAACATCAACTGCCAACAGATGGTGGACGAGTTACAATTAAGCTGAATAGTAGTGCAAGGTTTACTATTTCCGATGTAACTGGCTGAATAAAACTTTAATTTAAGAATAATTATAGTTTATTTCCCAATAGCACTGTTGCACAGTTATTCTCTATTTGATACGGGTTTCGTCGTGTAAGAGCTATAAACTGTTTATTATATAAAAAGAAACATGAAATCATAATGTAATTCAATATAAATAAAAACAAAGGAAAACAAATTTCAAACAATTAAAATAAAAAAAAATCCATACAGAAGACTTGAAAATGCTAACAAATCAACGAAACGTCGCCAAATACGAGCAATAAAATATACAAAACCAAAACAAAGAGTCTTTCTTTGAACAGACCTACAATCCCAAATAAAAATTTCTAATAACAACGAACATACAAAATATTAAGAAATTCATCTAATGCGCGATATAGTGAATTAATTAAATTTTGCTTAGGGTAAGTTTTAAATTAATTTAATTAAGATAATTTCCGTAAAGTGTTTATAAATTTTTATGCTCTTATGTTTTATGTTAGTTCATCTTGGGTCTCAACGCGAGTTAGTTGAACGTCGTTTGTTTAATTCATTGTATGTCGGGTGTACAGAAGCGCAAAAAAGTTTCTCGACGAATTTCTGGATTTATATTGTGATAGTGCTAAAATAGTATATAAAGTTTACGATAAACCGTTATTCTTCTGGCACAAATACGACTGTGCAAATAATGTCAACAGCATACAGGACACAAATCGAAAAAGTGGTGTGCCATCGAGAGAGCAATTTATGTTGGATTTACTATCCATGTTTCTGGAGTGTGGGTTACAACTTAGCCTACTAGATAAAAAATCATTTCATGACATCTGGAATAAATACAATTCCAACTGGGAGCTACCATCTCGGACAACGTAGCGCAGGTATCTGCCATCTGTGCGTGAAGACAACGAAAAAAGATCGTAGTTAAACATAAACGGTTGTGGTTAAGCGTCACACGACAGACTAAAAAAATTTCCATTGTACATACTATGGTGCGTATACTGAAACCTCTTCAACCCAATTTTCCAATCTTATTACCAAGCAAAAGTTACACAAATTTGAAGTGTCACCTAAGCAACTGTTGATATTTATGAGCGATGGCGCGGCAACAATGCGTTGCGTGGACCGTTCCCTAAAACAAGAGTGTGAACAACTTTTACACTTTTAACTTCACAGACGGTACCCCGGTATTCACGAATTCCACGGTATTCCACCTGAGCTGATTTTCACACGCTATAAGTGCTATAAGTGATATAAAAAGTATGTCTGTTGAAAAATCCGGGGAAGTTATAAACAAAGATTCCGATTTTACCAGATTAATACAATTGGAGACAAAGTATCTGATCCATTATCTATTTATAAAAATTATTTTAATTATGCGTGCCTTAGATCCGTAGATGTCGAGCAGTTATTCTCAAAATATAACATTTATTCATCACAACAAATGCAGTTCAGCGAGACAAATCTGGAAACATACCTAATGCTGCAAACTTTTCAACAATATTATTGTATTTGTGATAATGAATTAACAATACTCTTTCCCGATATATACTTGGGCCAAACCCTTATGAGTAATATAGTAATATAATATGTATGCATATATGCAACTTAATACTGTCGTGCAGACAAAAGTAGCCCACTCTACCCATATGTATACAAAACCTTTTTCTGTTAAAGTTAGCCTACGATTTAACAAATATACACATAAACTTCTCTATAGGAGTATTCTCAGAAAATCTTAAATTGAAGAAGATAAGGGCAACAATGTGACAATAGTAACAAAACATGTAATATCTAATAGTTGCATTCCTTTTACCACTTTGAAATGAAGTTATACCCTAGTTTCAGAAAAATATGAGTCCAACGTCAGGGATTGACACGTCCATTTTTATTACGAATAATATTTCCTTGAAACTGCGACCACTAGATACAGGCACTACAAATCATAACAGACAAATAGGATAAAATGGCACGCTGCAAAATAATAATAATCAAATAATCTACTTCTAAATAAAATGATATCTATACTCGTACTAATTACCAAGAAATAGTCAAATTATGACGTCGCTGTCTTTCTTAATATGATTTTAAACTGCATCTGTACTTTATATTATCATCCATATAATTATAAATGCTAAGGTAGAAAGTATCTATAATTAATAAAATAATATTCTTTTTCTAATTCGAAAGATACTGATCTCTGATTATTATGTAATGGACGATATACAACACCACTGACACGTGAAACTAATACAAATAAACTCGTGAGGAGGTAAGCACGCTAGAGCCAATCTGACGTGAAAAATATCCTTTCGCGATGAATGACACATGAATCGGTATTGAAATAAGTATGCATGTGAAGCTAATTAGAACTGTAGTGCCTCGGCTCGCAGCGACGGAATGAGGATTACGGTTTAAACGGAATAAAGTTACCTATCTTCCAAGAGTACTACTGACAGTACTTTTAATTTAGGATTAAGCAACGTTCATTTAAATAATCTGCTTATAACTAACAGGTTATGTGCGCAACTACATCTTGAAAAGCTTCTTTTTTACGGTGGAATGTAATGAAAAGTGTAAGCGGAATAAAATCAAAATCTGATGAATAATTTTTTTTAACAAATGAAACATGTGTGGACGCCCTATTAAAAAAATGTAATTCGAAAAGAAAAGAATTCAGAGCAGACACTGTGAGTATAAATCTTCTATCTCTCGCTAACTGTTTTCAAGTTGTAGAAACACAACAGTCTTCTTAAATGACAGACAACAACACAATAAAAGATTAATTCGATGATATATTTTCATTTTTTGATGATTCTGTATTTCCAATAAGCTCATATTTGATTCAGACCTATAATTGTTTGATCGGAGACGATTGCGAGAAAAATAAACATAGGCAAGAGGTGGTTAATACGTTCACCTGGCTTTGACAAAGAGGTTCTTCGATATTTTGAAGAAAATCCTTCTAAATCCTTTTTTTTATAGGCATCGATCGCAAAATTACTTCAAACGTTTTACAGTAACAAGAATTAAAAATCCTTTTCGCTTCCGGAAAATTCTACTTCCAGGTGATTTTCCTCTTACAGCACAATTTGCTCGTATTTGAGAGCAAACAATGGAAGAATGAGTTCTGAACCATCGATGAAAGCGAGAACTTTCAATAGCTGTAATAGCCACATTTGGACCCAAGACAATCCTCACGGGATGTTGATGATTTTCAATAAACGTTCAATCAAATATTGTGGATGGCTTTCTAATTAGCCCGTATTTGTTACCTTCTCAGATGCACAGAATTTGGAAATTTGGATTTGGATTTTCACCTTGCTGATGGCATACGACAACATTTGGCAGGAGACCGTTTACTGATCTTCAAGATCACTAGACTTCGCGTCCATTTAAACACCAGCTGAGCCAGAAAAATAACTTGCTGCTTGCTTTAACAAATACCTGGAGTCTCAAATAATATATTTTCGACCTATCGTTACTAAAATGGAAGTATCTATCTTCGCTTGCTCCACCATGCCTCAAATTTCTTAAAAGTTGCTTTTCTGCACCCTGTATTGGTAGATCCACTCTTTCAGAAGCAGTGAAAACAATTCTAAAATGATGACCCATATAACTACGGGGATATTTAATAAAAGTGGCCTTAGAATTGAAAGTAGAATCCAAAACGGAAAAGTAAAACTTCATTTCATCATTTCTATGCAAAGTAGCAAATTTAGCAGAGACTTCCGATACAACCGGAATAATTTTAATAAACATTGAATTAAAAACTACATTTTAATTTAAAAGATTCATTGGCAATTTAGATAACTTCAATGCACTACGATAATCGTTGAAAGATCCAGTTTAAAACATTGTCAAGCTAAAATAACTCTTCTATTTCTAATTCCGTGCTGAGAATTGTAATTATGTTCTTCCAAGCGAATTTAATGATTTCCAATGATTGAACTTCTGTCAGTACCCAACTTATCATTGGTTAAGGTATAAGCTAAAATTTACTTTGTGTAAATAAAACATAATTTATTAATCATAAAGATTTATTCGTGACAATTGCCATCGTGACATTTGATAGAATTAAAAAGTAATACGTTTCACAACAGCTTGTAATTGTAGTGAAAAAAAAAAGCGAATTCTACTGCAGTATTAAACATTTATCAAATCTACCACTACAATCTGACTAACAATCACGTTTCTGTGAACATCTATACATGGTTCGGTTTAAATGTGTTTTATGTGAGTGTAAATACAGTAAGTAAGTACTATTTCATGATACATTGCGGTTCATATTTCTTTGACTACTTATGCTGGTGCAGCTATTAAATTTACGAGCACGAAGTAGCATTCGTTGCTATTCCTAGAATTGAAATGGTTTCAATGATGAATAGCGCTAATAGTTCGTTTTTACTGAAAATAGAAATTATATTAAAAATATACTCTTCTCTGTTTGAATTACTTATAAAATTACAGATTTAATTAAGCGTACCGTTACCTATTCTGCCTGTTAATAAAGATTTACTTGTACGTAGACAGCCTTCACCTGTCATTATCCACATGGGCTACAGTGACAACCGGTAAATGAATACAACAGTTCCCACCGCGCATGAGAGCGAAGTCATGAAGTTGAATTTAACGCTTGTTGATGCGTTATATTTATCTAATAATAAGTATTACTTTATTTTATACAATTGTATATCGACATGCCTATACTCATTTGCTAATTCTAATAAAAACTTCTTCTGTATTCTTATTTTTGCTTCGCTCAAAATATTTCTTTGCGTTATATTACTGGATGTTTCTGTACGCGATATATTTAATCAAAGAAACGAACGAGCGAACGTTTCAATAATAGTAATCTGTCCATAAATAATTTATCCTTTGACGTAGTAGAATTTACAAAACTTTAAATTAAAGCAATGGGGCCAGCATGAGTGAGAAAATATTGATTTAAAACAATGGTGCATTAACCCTTAACTGGTAGAGTGGTTTATAATACGCTTAAGGTGTGACAGGGTCAAATTTGAACCATACGCCAATTTGCAACATACGACGATCATTACTACTATAATATTTTAATGCAATTTACGTCGGGCGAGTAAGTAAAATAACAATTTAGATACCTAATTTCTGAATTCTTTAGAAAAACAACCGAACATTAATTGAAGTATCTTATTTATTATATATAATACTATCAATACAAGATAAACAATAAAGGTTAAAAAGAAAACAAAAAAAAAAAACTTAAAAAAAAAACTTAACGTAAGCTACCAGGTCAGTTAAAACTTTCCCGGTTCAGACCGTGTCATGATTAATTGAAAACTCGACGTTTCGTCCATAGTTATATGCGACTTTTTCAGGAGGTGGTAGGCAACAGTAAGCACGAAACTCAACATGTAAACCAAACCGGAGGCGAAACTAACTCAGCGGAAAGCTCTTGATCACGGTAACCCAGCATGAGAGCCATGCCAATGGCAAAAATCAACTGCTATTATTTTCGATCCACGACGATCCGGACCCGGTTTGTTAAAAAAAATACTAAAATACTAACGCTGCTGTATCGTCCTCAAATGTTGGTGTAGCGGTTGTCCTAGTAGATCTGGAGTATTGGGATATCCTTGAATGCATTGCCTTATCTAATCAGAAAGTGCCTATCTGTCTTTAATTTGTCTTGTAGTCCGATGTGCAACACCTTATCAAATATCTGGAATATGTCCAGAAAAGCAGCTGAACAATTGATTTATTTTTTTTTATTTATTTGGCTAACTCGCTTATAAATATGTTCTTCTATTTCGTATTTATTCTGGAAGCCAAAGTGATGTTCTTGATTTACTTTCTCTTCATTTATTATATTTTAAGCCAGATATCCAGAATAGAAACTGAATAGAATAGAACTTGGAACGTATAGGCAGTAAAGTTATACAGTCTAAGGGAATGGACATCTACCGTTTTTTCCAGTTTGGGGATCACAATAGTTTGAGAAACTTGTTTGCAACATTGCGTTAAATATGAAAGTTCAATTTTATAAATTTTCCTACATTGTTTTTCGTTTAACTTCCTTAGCGGTGAACCTTTCATGAGGTAAATCCATATGAAATGACATGCTGAGGAAGTAATTCATGCAACATTCCGTAATGAATTTAATTAAAATAATATGGCAATTAAAATAATTTCACTTAAAATTACTTCAAAATCCCGTGGAATGAAATACCTTAACATCTCTACATTAATATTTCTCTTCGTACAATTCAGAGCAGATAATTACCACTCATCAGAGTTCATTGTCGTATGCTATTTAGCGCTCAGTATTTTTGTAAAGGAATCAGCAGGAGACCGTCGGAAATATTTATCAAAATAATATCATCTCATAATACCGTTACTTTTTACATGATATCTCATATGTGCGAAACAAAAGCTTGACGAAAATGTATAAATAATTATGAATGCGATAAAGAGTTGTGCAACGCCGTATATCTTCCATAATACGTTATTTACGTAGACGTTACCATATGCATTGTGTCTGACTTGAATTATAGTCATTATAATAATAAGATTGTGTTCTTTGCAACTCGCAGACGAAGGAATCAACGCGGATTAAACGTCCAATTTTCTGTTCGGGTTTTTTAATTAAGGAACTGATTTATTTTTACGTGCACGTGTTTTTCTGACTAACATAATTCGCAGGCAAACAGCGCAAAATCAGATAATTTTCCTTCGATAAACACATGGATTAACTACAACCCTCGAGAACTAACAATCCCATCTAATTGCACGTCTCTTTTTTCTCGTTTTAATCGCGCGTGTTATAGAAATACGGTAAAAAAGAATTTTCCCTGGCTATAATGTAAATTAAGGTAGTGGGTTTAATTTAAAATGTAAATGTCCACATTAGAGCTGTTTAACATTTTAGCACTTATTTCGTATCTTCTTTTATTATGCAGATACGCATTCCTTTGAAATCAAGAACTGTATACTTCCGTTGCGTGTGGTCTCTACGTAACTATTTTTTTCTGTTTGGACAGTATGTTGGAAAAAATTTAATTAACCAAATCTTAGTAGAAAATACAACATTTTTATGCAAATTAATTTGCATTCTCACATGGTACATACTATCAAAAACCCCCTCAAAAACCAGTATTTTCATTGCAGTATATTAGTAAAATATTAAAGAAAATATAATATAAAAGTCTTACAATTACAACATTAACCCTTAACAATTCAGTGCCCTTAAGTAACTGCCCAGTAGTATTCACTAGACACAATACTGGAAGATCCTCAATATTACATCAAAGTAGGGTAGCCCATGTAAAAGTTATAAATGTTATTGTTTAATTGGGTGAACAATTTACGTAAGTTATTACCTAAGTTGAATGTTCAAAAACACACATTTATTGTGGCACGGTTTTGAGTATTTTTCTCTTTTAGATGGGCCAAATGTGATATTTTTTTTTTCTTTTTGGTACTTGTTGATTCAGTTGGAACTTGCTTTTGACTTGAGCTTGATATCTAAAAAGTCCTGTTGTTCTGTTTCTACACATGAGGTTCTGCCAATTGGGTGGGTACCTCAGAGAGAAAGATGTACTTTGTGTTGACTCCAAGTGGGACATATAATTATCTATGCAGCCTTAACAACATCAATCATTTGCGGCCAAGCATGTTTTGCGCCGAGTGGTATATCCGTGCACCATCTAGAGTATGAACGCCACCTTTTGCTTGAAGCTGAATTCTTAAGTAATGATTCGTATCTATAGGTTTTCTATTAAAATCAGCCACGTAACGTTTGTAAGCGAGAACGTATAGAAACGGCAGTTAACTTCCCTTCTTTTTTTCTATCGTGAACTGAATATTTGTATGGATGCTGATCGAGTGAATTAGGAATTTCCTTAACTCTTCTTCCCAATGGCATCCTACAACGAAAGTGTTGTCGCCATAACTATACCAGGTGGTCGGTTTCAAAAGGCATGAAAACATTAGGGTGTGCGAACAGGAATGGCACCCGCCATGGCCTCGTTCATGCGAGGATACAATTTTGAATACTTCCTAAAGATGAGAGACTCTGACAAACAGTTCTCACAAACCGCGACCATTTAACCCAGAAAACACTACAACTCATGTGTTTGGCCGTGCAACCCTACAACATCTTATTATTATATCCAGTTCACAAACATTGGGCCTTTCAACATTTACCGACACCAGCACGACATCATTCACATTTGCCGGCACATGGTTGACGGATTTCAGTGTAGAGTATTTTGTTTCTAATGTTTTCATTGGTTTTATCACAAAGAATCTAATTCTATATTAACGTAATAACATCGTACTTAAATGCGGTCACCTTTCATGCTAACAGATGATCTGCTTGAGCTCACAAAGTAAAATAATGGACAAAATCGACATCGATAGATCAGCAACTGCAACCACAAGACGCCGATGTGTCGGTAAATGAGAAACGGATCACTTTATTTATATGAGATTTGTGTCGGTGAATGTGAAAACGTTCATTATCCTCTTAATTGTAATAAAACTGTTGTCGAGGTTATATTCGTACCGATTAAAATAGGTGCATCAAACAAAACTCTTAGTCTTTGCTCTAAAAAGTTTCTGATGCGCTTTCTACTTTTCGATGCATTTTATTTTCTTCTTTGTAGAACCTGACTTACCGTGACCGTATCCCCGACTTACAATTAATCGGAAAACCTGGGCTTTAAACTTTTCCTTACCATGTGTAGACCTTGTACAGTTATTGTGTACAAGGTCGCGTTCTGTTCCGGCTAAAAGCGGATATAAAGTAATGGAATGTTTTTCAGAAATTGTTTGTTAATCTTTAACTGGCAATATCACGAACCATGGTGATAGAGATAATTCTTAACATAGGAACTCACTTATTATATTCCTTCTAGAGGAGTATGTTGCTTAGGTATCAAAAAAAAGGAAACTCCAAACAGTATAGTCACACACACACAATACAATACTATTCCTACTGATCCACAAGGAATTCTTTGCAATAAATATAGAAATAAACAGACTTCGCCAAACAACTATTAACTACCTTTTTTATGATCTACTTACTTCTATTATCTGTTGTCTGTATGCTCTGTTGTCTTCAAATTGACCGAATCACCAATATTTTACATTGAAATTGTCTAGACGCTCACAAGAAACATAGACAATAAAAACAAAGCAGCGGAAATAGAGTTAGTGTCTTTTATAAAAAGTAACAGTAATAGTGTTTATTCCCGACAGTATCATGGGTCGAAAAAGAAACCAATCACGTACGTACGCCTACAAACATGATACCAGTTAAAGGTTGACTATCAATTCTGAAAATTATTAAAAAAATAGTAATGTACGATTTGAAAAAAGCCACTTCCACACTACACGCACTTTTGTTCTAAAAATATTTAGGACGACTACGAGGATGATATGATAAATATCTGCGTTAAGGAAGATAACGTATCTACTAAATTTATTTTTGACCATAATTTCTTTCGCTATACAGTTAGTCCAATGATGTTCACATTCTTTTGACCCATCCAAACAATAGGATTTGTTGAACTCTGCAAAATAGGCCTGCTTTCCGTAATGATCTCTTCGTTTGACCGGAACCATTTTCCGTCAAACCATTTTTTGAAGTTTAGAAAAAGAAAAAAATAATGCGGGACCAAATGTAGTGAATATGGTGGACGGAGCACTATTTCGTACCCTAACGATTTTCAATTATACTTTTCGCCCCTTTAAATATGTTTCTACACGAAACTGAAAACGGGCGTTTTATATACTCTGTGAGGTCTATATATTCACCAAATTTCATTCAAATCAGTGGGTCCCGTTTGAAAACGTCTCTTTGTGAGCTAATTTCTCTTTATAATTTTACTGATCAATGGGACCTGACACATTTCCAATAAACTCTCTAGATTTAATAAGTGTGTAAGAAGATAGTAAGACCGCTTTTTCAAAAAAAAAAGTGCAAGTTAATGGAATCACTGATTTATGCCACAAGAACTATAACTACATGTAAAGCTTTAAGCACTATTTTACATATGCACGTGTCGATAAAATCTTTATCAGCAACAAGAAAGCGTATTATAGCAAGTGTCACGTAAATACAGATCCTGTAACGAAGAAGGAGACGCATAGTAGCTTTTAAGCAATATCTAATCTGGACCTTCCGTTGCAATAAAATCTAGGCGAAGTTTTTGCTCTCGAGTAATGCGTAATCTTTATAGCATGTATCAGAATTTCTTCTCCGTTCCCGTATGGAGTACCGCCCACATAAAAGAAGTAGCTGTTTTACGAAGTGCAATAAATAAACGCACCGTCGTTACACTGTTTTTAGTTTATGGCGAATTAGTCCCGAACGCATTGTAAAGTAAAAATAACATAGCACGGCCCGCCTTTGAACGCTAAACCACCTACCTTGAGAAGTGGAATATGCCCGACTGCTCCGCGATGCCGCCTCTACCACCTTACTCAGCTTTTTCTGCAGTTCCTCCTTTTCTCTGTACCTGAAACGTAGAAACGGTCGGCTTTAGTTGTCTAAATATTTGCGTAAAGTATACAAATTAACGCATTATGCGTCTATTTTATGCACACTTCAAGCTATAAAACTGCCGCCCATAAATAAACCCGTGAAACTGATTTATAGTCATGTACAAGTTATACGTATTCGAATTAACTTAATAACCGTACGAGATGGTTTACCTCTCGCAACGAAATCATATCGTGCTATTGTATACAGACTAAAGACTATACCTTGAGCAAATTTTAATTAAAAATAACATACCCATTATGAATAATAATGATAGCAAGGACTGTGGCGTAGTATGTTTAATTAATGTTTAATTAATCAAACGAGAGGGCCGTTTCGAGGACACGAATGATCCACATTCTCCACAGGTACCGACACTTTTGTGTTGTTTAGCATGCCCATAGATAACTCTTAATTCTGACCTGTATGTGAATTGTATAATTTTTCTTCGCTCTATCAACTTGGATTGCTCAAATTATTATATTCTTTTGTTCTAGGTAATATGTTTTATCTAACAACAGATGCCAATAACAAGACACTGAATTCTAGGGAAAACGATCCAGTGCAGACGAATACATGCATACATAATTTAGCATATGTTGCACAATGTTACTAATATGCAATGTGTCGCCGAATGGAGCACCCCACCCACAAAAGGGTGTTTCCTTGATTCGAGAAAATACATTTTCTTGCTTGGTTTATTTCAAAGACAATATTTATTTAAATTAAGAAAACACATTGCATGTAAGTAGATGTACTGCAAATCATTTTGTTGAAGTCTTACTGATTTCAAGTAAAATTTATCTCAAAGGAAATATGAAGTACAATTGTTTTCTGCCCTAGTAATAGTGCATTGGTTTTGGCTCTTCGTATCGAATTTGGTGCTACTACTTGAAGCTAAAAATTTAATTTGAAATAAGAAAACGGGGAATCCATCTTGTGCGCATTTAGTACAAAACCCGAACGCTTTTGATATGTCTGTGGAAAGTTTCCTTTTATTAAAGTACAATGTATTTATTAAAGCACGTTGTGGAGTAATCTAGGACGTTCTGTTGCAAGTTTACTTGCCTAATTTATTACGATTATCAATGATCTTTAAGTCTACTGTTCACAAAAGCATCTTTACAGGGCGCCTTTCGGCCACGCGACAAATATTCTAAACCATGGACCATGTCGTGGTTCATTGTCATCCCCAACCACCGTGGTAGAAATGCTTCGAATATGTTACTCAACACCATAACATGCACTGCTGATTGATTATTGTGATATCGTGGCCTGTGAAAGTATACATTCGTAAGTTAAATTTCGAATATATTGAAGTAATGGAGTACTGTGTTGTACTTTAGTGTACAACACGCTTGGCAGTATCTTTATAAACCCACTCGTGGTAAAAAGACAATAAAGTGAAAATACAAGCAAGCCCGTGGCATTCAGTTCCAGAAGGCTTTTAAAGAGTTACTTTGAATAAACTTGCTTTTATATTCACAAGATAGAAAATTGTAGATAATCTCTCAAAGGGAAGGAATTTTGAAGTGTAAATTTATATTCACACAAAAGAACTTGATACAATAAAATATTGTATCAAGTTCTTTTGTGTGTTACTTTTCTACACCCTGTTACTGACCATATAACTTAGCTGTATACGAAGCATCAAGTAATTTCACAAAGCGAAAAATAATCCAGACTTTTAAACTAAAGTAAATAAATTGTGTTTGTTTTAACGGACACCTTTTCGCAACGTAATGATAATTTATTGCTACAGTGTTTGTGTGCATAAATTTCTGCGGAGACTGTCATTTCTATCTTTTTGTTCAATCGATTTTATATGTAATTTATCAAATTATATAGCGCCGTAATGTATGCCGTTTGCTAGTTTGGAAATTGGCGATATAAGCCGAGAGCAAAAAAAGTGTGAGATGGGCAAATAATTGGTGCAACGCTGATATAGGTAGAAACAAATCCGTTTACCAATGTTTTCCTTCTTCACATTGTTTTTGCAGTGAGTGATTCCGGCGGTACCATGAGCTACATTAGTATTGTCTTGGGTTATTAATTACACTCGACAGCATAAAAAAAAATATATGAAAAATATTCAACAAGTGCTATAATAATCCACCATCTTTTTAAAGTAATGCATGAGTCTCCACACCTTGAATAATCCAGTAAATATAACACCAAAAATAATCAGTTTGACGAAGAAAATATTAGGTAACAAACGTTAAATATGTTGCGAAATACATAAACGCAACTGTTATCTATAGTAATAAAACCTACTTATTATTATTAAGCGTATTATTATTATTATTATTAAAATAATTAAATACGCTTAAAAACGCAAACATCATTTTATAGGTATACATCATTCTGTGTACACAAAATATTTGAACAACTTCTCTGTCTCCATTACGAATATTTAAGTGACGAATACTTGTGAATTTACGAAAAGCAAAATGAAGCGCTGAAGTACTGAGAACCTGTTTATTTTATTAAGGTATTCCACAGAATTTACGTTCATTAAACAATATATTTAATTTAAATACTGTCAGGTGCGCGAAATCTTTAACCATAAATACCCCGGTAATAAATTGATCCAATTAAAGCATTAAGCATGACTTATCACTGTTATGTATTAATGAACAGGTATATCGTTTGTTTCTCTTGAAAAGAGCGCAAGACTTAAGTTAGATGAAGTTATGAAATAATAATTTTAGCTGCTCCTATCTAATAGAGAGTTTGCTCACTTTGTATCCTTAAAGACTAATAAATAGTATTAAGCGCTCCAAAAATTGTTATCTATGACGCTGCCATATGAAAATTGTCACAATGAAAAATGCCGCTTCATGGAAATTGCATTCATTTGCATCTTTCACAGATACCCCCACATTTTTAACACACCTTCAGTTTGGAGGTATAAAAACCCACATCAGTGTTTTTTTTTTTTCAAAAAATAATAATGGATAGGTTCAAAGAATTTATGAGTCCTACGATGACGAATAAACTATGAACGTTTTACAAAACAAGAAGGTTTAATAAATTCTTCCCGTATACCAAGTTCTACACTTTTCTATAATTCGGAATGTCTCCCTATGCTAATTAGCCAGGAAAAACAAACTTAAATCCATAGTAGAAATGTCTTTCGGGTGATGTCGCGGAGTTATTATTTTACTTGACGTTTCGCTGATCATGTTGGTCTGACTGGTCCACTCTTTAGAAATCTTCTGAAGAAGCTGACAGCATGATCAAGTAAAATATTAACTACGCGACATCACCCGAAAGACATTTCTACCATGGATTACGGTTGTGAAAGCCTACACTCAAACTTAAATTACAATATACCCCAAAGTAAACGCCAACATATTCAAATTAAATTATTGCTAAGCTACGTTTCAGGTAAATAATTGAAAATATTATTACGTAGTAATTACATGAATAAGTGGCAAAAATAGCGGAGTTCATTTTCTTTCAAAGAATTACAAAAACCTTAAGCTTGGGCGCATCCCCAACAATAAGTGAACCTTAAATTTATTGGTACCGCCATACAAATAGTGCAAAGAAATAAACTCTAAATTCCAATTAATTAAAACCGTAATTAAAATTTTTTAAATAATAAGAAATAAAACAACGAAGAGCATTATTACAACTTAACTTAAATGTAACAGTAAGCAGAACGTAGCAATAAGATCCGCAACAGAATCCAGAATCCGGAAAGGAACGCAAAACTAAAACTGGGATCCGCAATAAAAACCCCTAAAAGGAGTACGCGATTAGTATTACATTCTCCTGGTCTGAAGAACAATGCCGCTAGTTTTTTGCTTCGATGTATCTTTCTTACGAAGAGGGAGGACCAATAGCTTTTGTTTAAATGCATAAAATAATTGTCTATTTGCTCAATACCCCAGTACCTCTGGAAACGATACACAGTGCGTACATATCGCAGTAGCCATTATAACATAAATGTGGGGTTCCCCTCTTGTTTATATAAAAAAAATGTGTTTCATATATTTAATTTCAGAACGTTTGTTTGCACCTTAAATTTGCATCTTAATGCACCTAATACGGTCGCAAGGCACTTTGCTACCTTAATGTGTCCCGTATCGCAACGTTTATATATATTAAATTCGTAAGGTTTATATGCATACCTTATGCATTATTAGGGCCACCAACAAACCCTATAGGAGCTCGAACGTCTGCTTTTACGAAGACAGTAGGTAATATAGAAGGCGGCTACCCACACATTGTTATTATTCTTTTCTATTATTTCGCGTATTTACTATACTATTTCTTGTATGCATACTCTTTGCTATTGTCTCCTCAAACGGTACGAGTATGACGCACAAACGAAGGAGCGATGGCAGTTCGTAGTACTCGTTTTCCGCCGAAGTTTGTATACATATGTGCGCTTTCTCGGCGCTGAATCTTCACTGTCTAGCTCCCGTTTTATCTCGTGATTTTTGCTTGCCGAAGATGCGATTATTTATGATTTAATGCAATTTAACTTTATTTATATAGATTTTTGCTTTGTATGTGGATGATCTTATCGAGGTTGCGTATATCAACTGAACTGAAACATGTTTTTGTGATAAATACATATCCCTACAATGTTTTAAGTTGATATATGTACATACATACAAGAAATGACATAAATGAAATGGTTAATTTACAAATATGGCGAGTGAGACATTAAATTTACAAACCAAACCATGGAATTGTGATTTTCCAAATTACAATAAATGAAACTAATGAATGAAGTGGTTGACATAAAGGCAAAGTTAAAATGTTAAGAAGTTTTAACAATTAGCGAAATGAAGATGAGGTACTAAATATCTTCCATTGATTCATCTATATGTACACAACGAAGTAAATTACAAAATTAGAGGAAAAATATTTACAAATCGATACTCACCGTAAAGTACAAAGAGGATTCCTCAGAAATTCACAGTTCACTTTAAATCATTGGCCGATTCAATCGAGAACGTAAGACTGAAAGTCAAAAACCAGTGAAATAACTCCCCAGAAATATTTAGTGAGGTATGCAAAGCTCATAATTCACCTAAGAAAACACGTTTAGAAAAAGTTCAACTTGAATCACAACAAATCAGCACCAGAGCGCGCTAAGGAAATCAACTAACAAAAACGGACTAAAAAGGTCAAATTAATTACTAAATTTATTATAAGATTCCTAACTATCCTAATTAATTTTCTATATTACATTTAGTAACTAAATATAGCATTAATACAGGAACGCCTAAAGAAATTAAAAATAAAAATGGTAAGAATGAAAAGCTACGAAAGCCTAAGAAGAGGAACAGGCGACTGCTAATAGTAAAGGCAACAAAAGTAAAATGTTACAAAAGATGATATGAAACAACTGTTGATTAGTAAGTACATCAGTGACGATATAATTATAGCTATATATAGAAGATTAGACTGACACGAAGGAGACAGATAACTCCTTTAAACTAGGTTTCTTACATTGGATGACAAAGATATATTTGACGTGGACCGATGACAAGAAGATATAAATGTTAAATTTTTTCGAAAATTTAGAAAACCAACAACGCGGAACGAACACAAAATATACTCAGAGAAACTAAGCAATCGACTGAAAAAAAGTATAAATAAAAAAAATACAAATAAATATTGTTAAAAATAGTTTAAATAGACAATCCGTTTCAAATAATATTGACGCAATAGACATAATTGCTAACATACACATTTCTGTGCTGTTTGCAGGATCATACGATACAGAGTGCAATACATGGCGGAACTATCATCTTACTTAAAGGAATAGAGGAAGAGGACTTAAAGGAGCTATCAGCTAAAGCTAAACATGGAAAAGATGCAACGAGGTCAAGTGCCACGCTGAGTTCTTGGGACTGCGTCTTGATAGTGGATTGTGATAGGTAGGTCACATTGAACTGCTAACGGGAAAACTTACACCAGGAATCTTTGCTATCAGACGGATGAAAGCAATAGCAACGCACGTAGCAGCAGTGCTCACTTATCACTCTTCCATAGTAACCTTTCCTTCGAAATTCTTCTTTGGAGCGCCTTTACTACTACTGAAAGAATCTTCATTCTTCAGAAAAAGGCTACAAAAGAATAATCTGGATTATTGAGGTGTAAAGTTTTACAATTATATATACTGTGTGTCTGTAAAAGTTGGCAACAAATTGGAAACTTTTTTATTATACGTTTCTCAAAAAATTTTATTCTTGATAAAAGTTGCTGCATGAACCCAAACATACGGTAAACATAGCAGATCCACTCTGAGATTAACAATAACAGTGCTAACAGCGCTTCTTTGGAAACCCCTCAAGAGTAAACTACCCTTATTCTGAAAGATACGCAGAAATTTTATTAGGAAAATTTGTTTGTGATGTAGAGATATAGTCAAATACAAAATTTCGGTCAAGCACGCTCAATTATGATATTTCGTCATTTTTCGTTTTTTTTTTTTTAACTAGATGCAAATTGTTGATTAAATTGCTATATGATAACACTTGTACTGAATCAAGTAGGTATGGAAAATTTTCGAAACAAATACGTAACTAATGTCAGTAAGCGTCAAATCGTCAGTTGGAATTGTAATAAATAATAACAATGCCATTGAAATTGAGTGTTCAAGATAAAATTGAAATTGTTCTAATTGTTGGAGATAACTACAAAACTTTTAGGGAAGCTGCCGAAATCTTTAATTACAGACACCCAGATAAAAACATACATTTTGCAACAGTAAGTAAAATAATAAAAAAATTCAAGGCTTATGGAAATGTTGAGAATAGATTCAAAAAAAAACATCAAGCATGGGTTGCTACTGACGAAATTCAAAACCAAGTAATGCTCTCAGCTGTAGAAAATCCTAAATATTCGTTAAGGAAAAGGTCAGCCTTGTTTGGTGTAAGTAAAGATGTTGTTGCAAAAATATTAAAATCAAACAAATTTAAACCTTACAAACCCCAGTTCAGTCATACTCTAAAAGCAGGAGATTTTGATAGAAGGTTTGAATTTTGTGCTTGGTTCCAAGGAGAATTAGAAGATAATCATGGTATGGCAAGATGTATACTTTTTACTGACGAGGCAACGTTTACTTCGAATGGGATAGTCAGCTCACAAAATAGTCGCTGGTGGAACGACGTTAATCCACAGTTTACTGTCCGAACTCGTGACCAATATTCCTTTACCACAAATGTATGGTGTGGCATCTTTAAAAATAGACTAGTTGGACCTTTCTTCTTTCGCCAAACTATGAACGCACAACGTTACTTAGAATTTCTAAACACTTCATTGGTTGGTTTTCTTAATGAGCTGCCCAGAAACGAAAGACAACAAATATGGTACCTACATGATGGAGCAACATGCCATAGTACGAGAAATGTTCGCGAGTTTCTCTTGCATATTTTTAATGGAAGAGTAATTGGAAGATTTTTGGATGCTGCTTGGCCCCCAAGGTCTCCGGACCTGACCCCATTAGATTTTTTTTTATGGGGATACTTGAAGCAAAAAGTGTACCTTAAAAGACCATTTGAAAATGTTGATCATTTAGAAAGAACTATTAGGGAAACATGTAATGGTATAACTCCGGCTGTTATTAGAAATGTAATAAAAGAATTTTCTCGAAGAACAATTACCTGCTTAGAAAGGAACGGTGGATATGTGGAAACACATGTGCAGTGAGGAAAAAGTGAATCTGCATTTTTCCTTCTCATGCTTTAATGTGTAATGTTGCATTTTGAAAATAAATGTTTCTATTATAATTAGATATTTATTATTGATATTTTATAGAATGTTAACATCGAAATGAAAAACAGTTAAAAACAATTAGTACAAGTGTTATCATATAGCAATTTAATCAACAATTTGCATCTAGTTAAAAAAAAAAAAACGAAAAATGACGAAATATCATAATTGAGCGTGCTTGACCGAAATTTTGTATTTGACTATATCTCTACATCACAAACAAATTTTCCTAATAAAATTTCTGCGTATCTTTCAGAATAAGGATAGTTTACTCTTGAGGGGTTTCCAAAGAAGCGCTGTTAGCACTGTTATTGTTAACCTCAGAGTGGATCTGCTATGTTTACCGTATGTTTGGGTTCATGCAGCAACTTTTATCAAGAATAAAATTTTTTGAGAAACGTATAATAAAAAAGTTTCCAATTTGTTGCCAACTTTTACAGACACACTGTATATATATAGCCTGATTTCTAGCACTTTACAATTATTTACCACTTTATGTTTTTTATTACTTTTATTTATTTTTCTGTTTATACTTTTAATTTATTTTCCCAATGTCTGTAACGTCGATCCTTACGGCCTTCACAGATCGTCATCTCAAGGACTCCTGGTCGCAATCGTTGAGGTATTTGACATGCAATTAGGGTATCTTTAATTATATACTCTCGTCCGTATGTTTCTACGTCATCCGTATTTATACGACAGTTAGTCGATTGACTACCACTTTCCACATGTATGCACTGATGAGCCGTTACACAGAGAAATGCGTGTCTGTACACAGTATGTAACTTCTTCATTATTATTATTATTATTGTAGAATTTATTATTAAATAGCAAAGAAAAATTGGAACGTTAGAATGTTAAACTCGAATTTATTGACATTAAGAATTTTACGTTTGTAATTAAGAAAAATTCGAAATACGAATTTTATCAACAACCTTTGTAAAATACGATATTTACGAACTTCTCCCAAATAAGCTATCTTAAATATTCATTTCAATCGCTTGAATTTAAATAGTTTTCTTTCAAGGAAATATAAAATAACAACATAGTTATTTGCTTTATAATATAATTCGATTCCCATTACTCAGCAAATCGTTAATTTCCTGTTACAATTCATGTTTGAAACTATGGTTTTTCAGTATTGCTTTCTTGGTATGCGCACAGAGTGTTAGCAAAATATTTAGGAGAGCAGAATGATAAAGCAACATTATAATTGACCTTAACACAAGTCATCCAGTACGGTTGAAGTAATAATTAGACGTGTGTATCTCCATTCCATATGAGCGCGTATTCAAACGACCGCGGATGCATATATTTACGGCACTCAGTAAATACATGAGATTTTTTTTGCGTGTTCTGCACGCTCACTATTAGCACATTGTCTGTCCGTTAAAGATCTTTGCCGATTATACAATTTAGGTAAACGTGAATTTCATGGCAAACGGTGCGCAATTTATATATTTATGGTCGACCGTTTGATGTAGTGTCGACATTATAAATTCTATTGCTTCCAACGGTGTTGTTTGTGCGCCATTACAAACACGCAATACAGATTTGCGGAATTCCTTGATCTTTTAAATACTGAATTGTTTTTAAGCGAACGCATGCTACGAGCGATGGTGGTATTTATTGGTGGTCTTACGCGAAGGTCATTGTGCCTGATACTTTTACGAAGATGTGGTTGATCCTCTCTTGTATGTAAATAATTCGGAACAACTGAAATCTGTCACGTGGGCGTAAGAATAGATGATGTAGATATTCAGGGTGATAATACGAACATGTGTTTGGTCGTTTCTGAATATATAATGCAGTGTAAAGTAATGCTTGGTAAACGAACCAAAACAGCTTTTACAAGTGAGTTATATCTAACACGTATGTCAAAACATTTATTGTAAATGGCATCATACGGCTTTATGCATGTATGTATATGTATGAACATAGACATATAGTTACCTATAAGTTGCGAATGTACAAGTTAGCTTTTCCCTAAGATACCGAATAAAAAAGAACTTGCTAAGGAAAACTATTTAAATATAACCGAGAATACTATTATTCCCGAACATCCTTTTAATCAACACCTAACGCCTAAGATATTACTTATAATCAAATGGATTATTATAGAAATGGGCTTCATACTTTCTATAAACCTGTGCTGTCAGCTGCCTTTGTGTTTTAATATTTATTAATTATTTAATACTAATAATAATATGCATTTATTGCACAAAACTGTTTACACATACAAATAATAAAATTAGTAGAAATGTCTTTCTGGTGATGTTTTGTAGTTAATATTTTACTTGACGTTTCGCTGACCATACTGTCAGCTTCTTCAGAAGATTTCTAAAGACTGGTGTTGTTGTCTCTTGCTATATCCCATTTCTGTTCCGCTTTGCTGATACATAACCATTCCGTTCCGCTGAATCACGTCGTTCGTTGTATGACGACTCCGTAGTGCTAACTTCCGCGTGTTGCTGATCTTGTATTCGTCTTCGCGATTGAAGTTTTTGGTGTTCGTCATTATTTCTATCGATTCGCGTATTATCCTTTGGTAGTAGTGGCTGGTCCAGGCTAACACCTTAACGTCGCTGGAAAACATGTGGAAGTTAGCACTACGGAGTCGTCATAAAACGAACGACACGATTCAGCGGAACGGAACGGTTATGGATCAGTAAAGCGGAACAGAAATTAAATATATAACGAGGAACAAGAAACAACAACATCAGTCTTTAGAAATCTTTTGAAGAAGCTGACAGCATGGTTAGCGAAACGTCAAGTAAAGTATTAACTACGCGACACCCGAAAGACATTTCTACTATGGATTACGGTCGTGAAAGCCTACATTCAAATAATAAAATTATAAACTAAAGAAACAAAGATACATGCTAATACAATTAGTGCGTAGAAAGAGAGGAAAGAAAGAAGAAATTCAAAATGAGTAAATCTGTCAGAAGTAAAGCACACCCGCAGAGCGAAGTCCTGTTTCATACAGCATGAAAACTGCTTTTGCTTTACTCTGTTCTATGTATTTTCAGAAGTAATACTATAGCATCAATACCGGATAAAATTGTCCTTGGCAATAATACTTGCAGAATAAAGGACGTTGGTAAGTTCCTGGGAACTTTTATAGAACAACACCTTAGATGGAACTTACACATAAACGAACTTTGTAAATCTTTAGGCAATACCTGTCTTCTAACTAAAACTCTGTCGTAGGTGTTAGACATGGGTGCTTTAATGACGGTGTATTATGGAAACTTTTATTCCAAAGCCAAATTTGGCATTATATTTTGGGGCTTGTCTACTGATATCAACAGAATTTTTACTCTACAAAAAAAGGACAATAAGGTTTATTTTTGCTGAAAACTATCTAGAAACTTGTAGAGGATTTTCCAGGTTAGGTAACATTTTAACAATATACGCACTTTATATTTCAGAATGCATAGTATTTGTTTGCAAACATAAATATACTGTTAGTAAGTGCTTTTTTGAGCATGAATATTCTACAAGAAACAAAAATAATTACAAGCTACCTAAACACAAACTGACTGCTGGTGAGAAGTCTGTGCAATACGCTGGTATGACTTTCTTTAATAAGTTACCACGATGTACAAAAACAATAACAACTAGTAGTTTATTTAAGAAGCAATTAATAAGGTATCTTTGCGATATAGAGCCATATTCAATACAAGAATATTTAAATTATTAGAACCTTGCAGTTTCCTATTCTCTGCTTCCATTACGAGTTTTCTTTCATTTACTTGCGTTGTAATATCACTTTGTATTTAGTTCTTATTCAACAGTTTGTGATTTAATTGTTAACTGAGTATTGTCTCTCTTCTATATATGTACTTGACTATTTTCTCTAACATTTTGTTTGTGAAATACATTGCTATTATTATTATTATATTTCAAAAATTAAAGGAATAAAAGGTGCCTACAAATAAACGTAACCTATATAGTGTGTGCATCATCTGTTGCTATTATCAGACGCATAACATTTTCACAAAAAAATGAAATAAAAAAGAAAAAACAAACACCAGTTTACAAAGAATTAAAAGTGTAGTTGTTACGCAAAGCCCAATGTACATACCCACTGCAACCACTGCCAATCCGACGTATAAGATATAAGACTCTTAAACATGATAGTCTATCACCGGAACAGCACAGACCGACATTCCCGCTTCAATAGACGAAGATTAGATCGTTTTAATTGGTACATAATTATACTTGTTGTAAATACAATACTAGAACGATCTTTCGTATAGGGCCAGTCTCTGGGGTGCGGCCGATATCAAACCTCTAAAATGAGTCGTGAGATTGTGAATGCTAGGTCGATAACGAATTTTGACATATAAGTAGGGCAGCGTTTTGGTTATGGCGTTCGTAACTCTCTAACATTAGATATCGTTAACCAGCCAGTTTCTTTAAATTTGTGAGATATATGATCATGTTTTCTGATTCCGCGTATGAATCTGAGGCAGACGTTGTGCACTTTTTGTAAGCGATAGACGGTAATGAAATCTAAACATGTATTTAGTTAGAATTGAGCGGTAAGGATATCGCTTTTTAAGATTCACGTATGATATATATATTTATTTGTTCGATTAATATATCGAAATGGACTGTCAATTTATTAAGCTCAGACTCTTAGCTTTGTTGACCACTGAGATGTTTGTATCGTTAATTTTAATATGAATAGAACTTGCGATTTACGAGGGTTAAAATGTAGTTGATGAGCAGCCTTGATAAATCCATATTAATTCTTCCCATACTTAACTCCCACTCAGAGCCTTTAAAAGAATAATACAGCTGTATATCATCTGCATACAGATGTGTTTTGGAGTAGAATAAATTGCTAAAAAGGATAAGGTATACAGTGACAATAAGAGGAGCCCCGTGGTAAACCCTGTGGCAACATTAGAGGTTGCGAGCGGGAACTAAGTTGTATACGTTGAGATCTGCTGTAGAAAATCTATTACCAAACCAACAATCGAAACTTAAAGAAGGTGATAATATGTTTAATAGCATAGAATGATTTACGAAAGCTTTTGAGTAATCTAATAACACTAAAACCGTTACTAGTCCTCGATCAGTAGCTGCTAAATCCCTCCCGAAATAACGACTATACATCTCATAATTTGTCTTGCAGTTATATATTGCTTATTTCGTTTCTGTATAATCCGCTTCAGAATTTCAGGTTTTATGGTCTAAGATCCGCAAACTCACTGCACCTCTTCTTTTCAAGAAATTCATTATGATACACATTATATTCGAGAACAACGCTACCTTTCAGCAACTGAATGCCTGAATGTTTTATTTTTATTGTATTTGTAGAACATCTCCGTCATTTACGTATATTCAAATTTGTTATTTGCACATTATTGGACTAATTCTTTGAAATAAGCCAGGAGACACAATCATAATTACGATAACTAATTTGTTTTCAATTTTTGAACTCTTCTAAAAAGAACAAAGAAAGTAAAATTGATTAGTATAGTTACAATTTTTCCAGGACTATACAGGCTGACCCAAATTAATCACTATTAAATCCACTGTTTATATAGAGTCGTTGTAATGCCCTTGCATTCTCTTTTCTTACATTGATATGTGGCATTAACGTCCGCGCAAAATTGGTCGTTTGCTGTGATGAATCAATTGGTAGAAGTGGGAGGACGTTGCTAGGCTTCCTAATGCTAACTCTGATCGGATGATCTTCCGTGAGTACGTGGATATCATTAGTTGACGCTTTGGCCCTTTGTCAGGTTAGCCCTGATGAATCTTAATGTTAATGCTGCGTAAATGCTCTTGCCAAAGTAGTCGTTCCACGAGATTCGACCTCAAGTACATCACACAAGATGTTGACTTCAAGTTGAAGACTACCAATGGTGGGCGTCTCCTTTTAGCAAAATACAAAGCACAGGTCTTCATCTAGTTAAGGACCAACTTTCACCTACCAAGCCATTCGGACATGCTATCGATATCTCTCTAGATGTTCAAAGTCCCATATTCCCTATTTTAGTGGGTTGCATATATCCCCATGTCGTCCGCATAGATGGACAACGTAACCCCATGAGTAGGGATACTAAATTAAAATGGAGTCAGTAACGACCCTTGAGGAATGCCTGCCTCAAGACGACACTGCATCGCCTACCCGGGCCGCAAGACTATGATCCAAACGGTATGAACGAACTATTTTGAGCAAGTCGTGGTCAATTCCCGAGTGGAGGAGCTCTCTCAACGCAGCTACTATCAAAACACCCGCAGTGTCTATGATAAGAGCGTCGGTGGGGCGCGATAGGCTCTTCGTAACGTGCCTGGCAATCATCCTTTTGACCTTTAACTTTTTAAGAAATCGGCATAATACGCAGGTCTAGTTTTGTGAAGCGCATGCGTGCCCAACGATACATAAACTAGCTTGAGAGAAATCTCCAAATCGTTCGTTAAAATGTTAGTCTTGTTTATGGTGCCTAGATGTTGTATTTAAATAAAGATATCTGCTTGTATTCTCATTGTCGTCTTATATGTAACTATTTCGTATGCCGTTATTTCTTCAATAGTATTACGAAAAACAAATAACCGTGAGTCTGATGCTACCAAAGCGTGAAAAAGAGCATTTTAAAACCATCGTCCTCGATTAATAATCGTAGCTGCATAATAACCCGTCACTTCTCGCAGTTGATACAATTAATTTGTTGCAAAAGAAAGGAATAAATTATAGAACAAAACGTAATTTAAGTTTCTTAGTTTTTGCGGCTATACGTACTTACTGCAAAGGTAATTTCTACTTTCCTATCGCTCTTGGTTTCCTGTTCGACGTAATTAACTGAGCTATGTATTCACGTATTTACGTAGGTATTGATTATGTTGAATCTGTGCATTTATGTATGAATGAATGGAAACGCAGTTTTGTTCTTCTTCTATATCTTCGCCCTTGATGCCTTGTTGAAAAAGGGGCGATTCATTATGTAATTTTAGCCTGCAATTTCCAACGGTTTATTAATTTGAGTATACGTTCTTATTGCTACCTTTACGGATTATCTGTAGCGTGCATGCAAGTACCTACAAACCAAGAACGTAATGTACTAAGCACTAAGAATAAGTCATAAATCTTATTAAAGGGTAAAATTACGAGATTAATATCTCGGCAGTACTTCTGCAATTATATTAATGCTTTGCCACTGCACTGTTTTAGAGGATAAATAAATTTCAAAAAAAATATATTAATAACATTAATTAAAAATTGTTGGTAGCAAACATGCAAAAACGGAGGGAGAAGTATTTTTGAAAGTTAGAAAAATACACCATGATATAAAAAATATAACGTCGAAGACCGTTGTCATTAGTGCCATGTGGAGTGACGTTTACCCAGGTACGGTCACGCAACCTACTACAGAGCGATCCTCTTTCTGACACATTTCCAATTTTGCAGTGACTTCTGAAGCCGTGAGGTTTCTCACCGCGCCCGAAGTTTTATTAGATAAATGTATCTCCAGCCAACGATAATTCCGCGGGAATGGGAAAATTACCCGTCTTGGCTGTATGTTCTTCAAGTCCTAAATATTCGTTTTTAATGTAACTTTTTCCTACAAACATGTATAGAATAGATTATATTTTGCCTTTATCATAGCAGTAGTAGTAGTACCTAGTACTAGTATGTTGTCAACAAAACACAAAAACCTTGTATGACATACTGTTATACAAATTAATTAGTAAAATTGCCGAAGCCTTTAAAGATTACTTCTCTGAATCTGTATGTAACGTAGTTTCGCAAATATCCAGGTACGGTCAAATAAGTTACATTAACATTAAAATCTCCCAAAGTACGTGTGCCTCCGAATTTTTTGCCAAGATTATCTTTTCAACTGCCGTTCATATTTAAATACGTTGATGCCATTGTTTGGTTACTTATTAATAATTTCAATCGACACTTAGAATTTACTTGTGAAACTGAAGTCAATAAGAGTTTACTAGATTCTTGACACTAAATTGATAAGAACTTCTAACAATGTTATTTTACCAGGTTGGTACCAAAAACTAACAGCATCAGGAAGATATTTAAACTCTTTTCCAACGACGCAACTAATCAAAAACAGAATTCCGTGAAAAATAGGATGTTACACATCTCAAATTCACAATTTCATAAACGAAATCTTAAGAAACTTTTGGATATATTTGCTAAATATTTACCCGATATCGCTTCTTTATAAATTAATTTACAGATACAATATCTTTGATGGACCGGTTGATGATCCTAACCCCAATGTTGTACTTAAATATAAATGTCTCCCGTTTGTTCCAATTTTAACAAGCAAAATAGTAAAATTCTTTGAATCTCTCGATCATATTTATATTGCCAACTATCATAAAAAATATTTTCTCACATGTTAGGTACCTTATTCCACTTCCTTTTCGTGTAGATTCTCTATACAAAATTCTGTGTCAAAATCGTGAAGGTTATTATGTAGGACAAATCGGTTAAAACATCATATAAGTCACATCGAAGAGATTGCAGAACCAATAATGGAGCTTGCGCTTTGGCGATTCATGCTAAAGAGTTTAATAATACCTTTAATGTTGAGGTTATAGGTTCTAGACACCGCAAATAGTTATAAAAGTAGAATTTCAACAACGGATTCCAATAAAGTTTAGTGTTATTTCGGGAAAAAAATCATCTTCATCTACCCATTCTAGCCATCAGAAGTGCCATTTAACCAATAGATTTCAACCCGTACTGTATACCAGCTTCAATTTAATATTTACATACACACGCCAATTATATTTGAACTTGCCTCTATGAGGAGTATTTACGTTAATGTTTTTTCATTACAGTTTACATACATAAATAGTTGCAGGTTCTTTTCGATGCATTTTCAATTATTGTTTTTTCATCCGCTTTTGCACATTTATTTTTAAAATTCAACTTTCCCCAATTTTAAGAAGACTTTTCTATCAATAATGTAGCTTTTGTTGCACTAAATTTTATAAGGATTAAGTTCTATTGTTCGTTCGTTCTTTGAAGATTGTAGTTTTATCTCCCGAGGAAGAATGACCACCCATACAGACTGCTTTCCCGATTTTTGAACTGTTGTCTACTTCCTGACGTAGTACGGTCGATTCGGGTCCTTCGATTTTCACATTATTATTATTATTAAAAACATCGAGTAAACGACGAAATATAATTAATTTTTGTTAGACTAAAGATATTCACTAAAATTAATGCATAAACATTACCTTTTTTAGTATAGTTATTATTGTATATTGTCCAGCAAGTTAACAAACAGTATAAATAATAAATAGGGAAAATAAACAGGCAAATGTTGATTAAAGCTCAAAACGTATACACGTATGTATTTGAAGCATCCCACACCTGTTTCTCCAGCAGTAAAACTACGCAGTTTAACTACATAGAAATGTTCGGATGAATCCTTTAACAGAATGCGTAACTTTGACATCATCCAAAATTCTCTTGAAATGTCGGCAAATGTTCAACAAAATTAAAGAATCTCACTGCAGTTTCTATAAAGGAAAATTGTGTTCACTTTGAATATTAAAATTATACGAATAAATAAGATAAATTTTACAATTTTCTATTAGATTTTGGAAAAATATACAGGATATTCCATCAACAAAATAAAATGGCGTCAGTCAGAGTGACAACGATTTCAGTAGTCATCTTACAGACACTAGTTAACACAAAGAATTCAAAAAACTCCAAGCAATATATATACAAGCTATACATTTCCGTGGAGATTGTAGGTGTTCTTTCAATATAGAACTCAATTAATCCATTTATCGTTGAGTGTAGGCTTTCACGACCGTAATCCATAGTCGAAATGTCTTTCGGGTGATGTCGCGTAGTTAATATTTTACTTGACGTTTCGCTGACCATGCTGTCAGCTTCTTCAGAAGCTTCTGAAGAAGCTGACAGCATGATCGGCGAAAGGTTAAGTAAAAAATTAACTACGCGACAACACCCGAAAGACATTTCTACTATAATCCATTTATCGTTGTAAGCGAATCCACATGCATCTCTATCTAATTATCCTGCAGTCCGATGTGCACCTTTGCTTAATCCACAATCTTCCTCCGTCGTTTTTACAGCTTACTGATGTTTTCGGGTTTTTCACTTTACTTATTTGGAATTGCGAAGGTTTTAATTTGCTTTAAAATCTTTTTCTTTTTTTGAAATTTCCGGTTTTAGTTTTTTTTAAATAAAACTGTTACATGTTATGTGACCATTTATTCTATTTTTAAACAGTGTGAAAGTTCTCCTACAATAAATTTTAAGTTAATTTTATCTTTATATTTAAATTAATTTTAATCATATTCTTACCATCGATTTTATGAAAGTTTGCTCTTTTTCTTTTATCTCAATATGGTAAATGTCTGATCTTTCCCTTGGTTTATTAAATTATCTCAAAATGTGTTATAGATTATTATGGTTGATTAATTATGTTTGAAAATGGGTATATTTCAAAACGTAACATAATATGCAGCAGTTTAATTTCAAAATACCAAAATCGGAAATCCCAAAGAGAGAAAGATTAAAAAAAAAAAACTTTAATTATTGCTAGGTCTTTCTGCATGTAGTATATCCACTTCTCTATTAGTTTGCCTCTTAGTATTTGATGTATGGGATGACATCCTGTCTGTTCTCCCCTTTTAATAATCTATCAATTTCATGAACCAAAAAATAATGCTAAGATAGCTTAGCTTCCTCATGGTATTGATGGAATAATTCACGGCAAACGCAATAAAAGGAGTCAGTCATGTGAACTGCCCGAGGGATGGTTTGGGGAACAGTACCCGGT